>JABXWE010102042.1:0-60709 GCA_014611495.1 Limonius californicus
ATTTTTGGTCGTTTTTGATTACTCTCTCTGTGGGTTTCTTGAACACATAGAACGTCGCAATTGTGTTCTTGGCATAATTCCTGCAATAGTTTTTCTTTACATGCTGATATGCCCTCAAATATTTATTGAGATTATAGTCAGTTTCGATTTCGATTTTGGTCCTGAGAAGGGCCCTTGACGGATGCACATCTGGTGTGCTTTGATGCTTCTGATGTGAAAGGATTAGCCAGCTAAGCTGTTGCCCAGGGGACGCCCGAATGTGCTAGTTTCTTTCTTTGTTTTGTTTGTCTTCACTAGATCCTAAAACACATTCTACTTGGAGGCTCCTTTCGTGTCCCCCACCGCCTGCGTAAAATCTATGTAATTAGTTTTAAGTGCATAGTTAGGTAAGTATATAAAAGTTCACACATCGTAGTTATTATTTTAAAGAAACTATGAACTAAGCTTGGTCTTTATTATTAAGTAAAAAAATTCAGAGCTATGTTAAATGTGCAAAGCCTAAAATTTTACTAAAGTTAAGGTCTGCTCAATTGCTCCTGAAACCGGCCCTGCGAATAATTTGATATGGAATACTGCTTACCACTAAAATAAAAGCAAACTGTGTTATTACACATTTAATTAATCTCAGTTATGTTAATTTGTTATGAAATTTATTTTGCTTTACGTCAATATAAGACTTGGTTTATTTCCATAGACAGCATGATTTTAACATTTAAAATTTTGGGGTTGAGAAATCAGTTTACTTTGTAGAAAAGCTTAGGCCGCGTTTACACTGAACAATTTCTAAGTGCACAAATATTTGTGCAAGAAGTACAGATTATGCAAGTGAAGTAGAGCACTATCTTTTACTTTTATTGCGTACAAAGATTCAATCAAGGTCAGGATCCACATGTAAATAGTATTAGTGGTTTAATGTAAAAAATTGTAGCAGAGTACTTATTGGAAACATATTTAAAATACTATTGCTGAGAGAATGTGATAGTGATAATAGCTAGCAATTAAACCTGTTTTTCTTCAAAATCTTTCTTTCGCAAAAATTAAATTCTTATCAATCAATAATTTAGGCAATTAGATTCTTTCATCCTTTTAAGCTGGTTGATAATATGTAGGTATTTCCTTCCTTCTTTTCATTGGCCCATGAAACCTGCTGGAACTAACACTTTGATAAGTTTCTTTTGCAGTCTATCCATTGAAGATATATTGTTTCTATACTATAGTTCTTGTATTCCTCTGACATTTTTTCTTCGAAATGATGATTCCGTAAATCTTTATCGAAATCTAACCATTGGTACAGTGGCGCATAGTTTAGTTGTGATATACACTTTTTATGTTTATTTTTTTGTTGCCTGTTTTTTATACTGAATATGCCAAGTGACCACAAGATGAGGTAACAGAGTGTAACTTTTTTGTTTTCGAACCAATTATCTACTTTGAAATTTTAATCTGATATATTGTGAGGGGCCGCCCCGGACCGCTTTTATTTTTGAATATTTCTAGTTCTCACAGTAATGGAATTGAAATTATTTTAGTTAGTTATCGAATTGTGTTTCCATTTATTTGTTATAGTAAGATTACGCAATCTTAGGTCAATTTATTGTATTGTTGAACATTCTTGTGAATAAGCTTGCCGACTTGAAAGATTTTGGAGCAGTTCCGACTAAATTTCCCAGAACTATTCAACTATTTGGGTTACATTTCATGGTTCAGTTTGGGAACATACTTTTCTTGTTTTGAGCACGTAGTTTTTTCCTATAAATAGGGACGAACTGTTGAAAGCCGGACAATTTTTCTATACTCGTTCGTCGAAGCACATCATTTTCAAAATCACCCCCACAATGTGAAAATAATTGCAACTTTTGCTCTGCTAGATTTTCCCTGAAAACTAATCCCTTTCCTTTCCCCGCCTTCAGTAGAGCGCTCTGGCTTGACCGGCCTCACAGTAGAATTTTCCTTCAACAATGCATACTGTTTTCCTTCTTTTTTGTGCACCAGAGAAAATTATTAAAAAGTAAAACAACTGTGGGATGTTTTGCTTTATGGAACACTAAAAATTGTACCATACTTAGGCTCTGCTCAATTGCTTTTAAGCTTACAAACGAATTAATTTAAATTATTGCCAATCAGTAAAATAAAAACCCATTGAAATACTAAAGACTATTTAGTGATTATGAAATACTTCCTTATAAAACATAATTTTCTCAAAGTCAATACAAAACTAGATTTGTTTCTCCAAGCTTTACAATTTAATCAATTCCTTGCATGATGGCAAAATTTGATGTGTGCAGTTAAATGGTAAAATAATTTTTTTTCCAAGATAAAAGCTAGGACCTAGTGCTGTGCCATTTATCCTACAGCTGAATTTATTACGACGATAATATCTACACTGAAAAGTAAAACTGTTTTTTTCGAAAATTTTTATTTTACAAATATAAAATTCTTATCAACAAATAATATACATATCATGTTTTTTTTTTATATTTTTAAGCTACTTGATGATTTGCGTTTCCTTTGCCTTTCATTGGATTTTGATTCAGACCTAGAACTATCTCTTTGACGAGTTCTCTTGTACTGTCTATTCTTGGAAGATTTACTGCTTCTATGTCTAGTTCTTGCATCCCTATCCCGTGACATTCTAGGCTTATGGTTTGAATTGTGATTCTCAGAAGGTAGAATTCGTTCTGGAGATTCTGACCACCTCCAGTTTCGAGCATCTGATTCGGCGCTAAAATCAATTCAGTTAAAATTTATGGTGTTTTATAATAAGGTAAAGTACCTTTCATCATCAAAACTATCTGGTGGAGTACGATGTAAATCTTTATTAGCTGCAGCAAATAAATTACCGGGATTTGTAAAAACATGCAAAAAATTGCAGGAACTACCTTTGGGGCATTTCTGTCGGGAAAACAAACCTACAAAACATGTAAGATTCTCATTTAAAAAAAACATTACAAGAAGATGTTTATTACCACAAATAGCAGACTTCCAAGATTCGATATTACAAAATTCAATATGCAATTGTTTTCCACCATACCATCGTCCATAGAAAGCTCTGTAGCTTTTAACAGCTTCTCTACTTGTACTATATTCAACATAAACGTTGCCTCTTAGGTGTGTTTCATGATTGCAACACACTTTGAACTGTCTGACCCGACCGTATTTCTCAATTTCTGGTAAAACATCATAAAAGAACTCTTTAAAATGTTCGTATGTCTCTTTACTTTCAAATTCAAGGCTAAAATCGCTGCCGTGCTCATTGTCGCTTTGTTGCAAACTATAATGCGAATAAAAGTTTGGTATAAGAAGTACCCGGCTTATGCCAGGCCTTATGTGGTTCCGCGAACACGTATCTTTAAAGCGACAGGCACCTGTTTTTTGAAAGAAAGGACATGTAGGTTTCATAGGATTGGTTTCAAACTTTGTTTTCATGCCATCTGGGACATCTCCACCATTCTCAACAAAATTATTTATTTCCTCCTGCAGTTCTTCTTGCCTTCTGCGTTTTTCTTCCTCTTCCTGTTCCTTTTTTTCTTTGAGTGCTTTAAGTCTCTTTTGTTCCCTGTCCCATTCTTCTTTTATACGTGCCGCTTGTTTTGCTCTTTCTTCCCGTGCCAAAGCTAATTTACTTTGTAATTCACGCCAATGCTTTTGAGCTTCTTCTTCGGTTTTCAGCCAACGTTCTTCGGCTGCAGCTGCAATTCTAGCTTCCTCCTGGGCTTGGAACTCCTCCGCTTTCTGTTGTTCTTCCAACCAAGGTTCATAGCTGGGGGATTGCTCGCGAAGTAGGCGTTCTGAAAACAAGCGTTGGTAGAATGTAACCCAAATATGATCACACGGAATTACCTTTTTCTTCATTTTGTTCGCGTTCTTGGGCTAGTTTCTGTCTAATGCGTTTTCTTCTAGCTTTTTTTGCTAATTTTCGCCATTCTTTATGTCTAGATCAATAATTAAGAAAACATAACCTTACAAAAATCAACATACTTACGTGTAATTAATTATTGCAATTATTTCCTTAAAAAGGATACCTACTTCCCCATTTTACTGTTTAATAGTTTACACTCCTCTAATATTCTCTCAAATTATTCTATTATACGAAAATCTTCAAACACAAACAATTATTGGCAATAGCGGATGTCAGGTGTGTTACCTGTTGACATGTGAAAGTTACCATTTGCGCATGCTGTCAAGTTTGTGGGTTTACAACTACACTGACGTTGAAAACTACAGCAGAACCATTGCATCTTAGCGGCGGCAAAAAATGGAACAAATAGAATCTAGTAATTCCTAAGCTTCATATTGGTAAAAAATGTTGACAGCTGTCAAACTGCGATTAATTTGTTAACCTTATTTCGATAAAATGACAGGACTCAGCAGTGGTGTGCTAAAAACATTTCAATTTAAGTAATTATGCTACACGTTGTAGTGTGAAGAGAAATTTTACGAATTCCTGCAAACGCCGCTACTGTTAGCTTGACATACGTAACCGAACTTTTTACATATTACATTTATTTCACTTCATATATTACCAAATTGGTGAAATCAATTATGATCACAGCGCCTTTCATGGTCTACCTGACCGCAAAGCCGCAATGGTTTTGCCGTACTAACAGCTTAAAATTTAAATGGCAGATTCAAAGGATATTTTAGAAAAAGACTATAGAGGGAATTTTTCTTTTTAGTATACATTGCCTATGTATACTTTTAAAAGAAACGCGTCAATTTCGCCTATTGTGTATGCAACGAACTATACCGACAACTAAAAATCAGAAACAAACGTCACTATAGTTGTGAATTATTTGAGTATGAAGGTTATGTTGATGCAGTGTTTATATTAAATAAGTATTTCATTCTGTATATAGGACAAAGATGATGACTTTTTTGTTAATTACAAAAATCGCAGGGTGATGCTTCAGTAAGGTCCATGAACTTACTTATGTACTTCCTTTCTACAACATAATGACATCAACGACAAAATGGTGTAATGGGCAGCATAGCTGCCTTCCAAGCAGGTGATCCGAGTTCAATTCCCGGCCACCGCGACCTTTTTTTAATTATTTTTTTTGTTATAACTATTAATTATGATTTCTCCAACGTAGCATAAAATATTTAATTTAATTTCTTCGGTTAAAATGTGATTACTTTTAGTTCATATTTTATACAGACAACTGAAGCATGCTGTGACCAACACAATCGAATTAATTCAATGTTAAAAAATAAAAATAATCTTTATTTAGTATCTTCTTGCGTTTTTATACAACCATGTGCAGTAAAGACGAAAAAGTGGAAATTCTAATGTGATGCCAGAATGGGAACAGCTTAAGAACTGTGAGAGACTTATTTTCAGTAAAATATCCTTGTATTCGAACCATACAAACAATCGTTAGAAAATGTTAATCATAAGACCATAAAATAAGAACTAAAAGTAATCATATTTTAACCTAAGAAATTAAATTAAATATGTTATGCTACGTTGAAGAAATCATAATTAATAGTTATAACAAAAAATAATAATAAAAAAAGGTCGCGGTGGCCGGGAATTGAACTCGGATCACCTGCTTGGAAGGCAGCTATGCTGACCATTACACCATTTTGTCGTCGTTGTCATTGTGTTGCAGAAAGGAAGTACATAAGTAAGTTCACGGACCTTACGGAAATATCACCCTGCGATTTTTGTAATTAACAAAAAAATCATCATCTGTGTCCTATATACACGGTGAAATACTTATTTACTATAAACACTACATCAACATAACCTTCATACTCAAATAATTCACAACTACCATGACGTTTGCTCCTGTTTTTTTAGTTGTGAGTATAGTTGGTTGCCTACACAATAAGCGAAATTGACGCGTTTCTTTTAAAAGTATACACAAAATTTGCCATGAAAAGTCCATTAACAATTGCTGACACTTAAAAGTCAAAATCGTGTTTTCCGATGTCAAACTTGCTTTTAAATCAGTGAGATCATAATGGTAATTTTCCAAATGCGTCTTTTTACTCAGGCTATATTACCCCATTGTACTTCCTCTATACACATTTTACCACTGTGACGTTCTTCTAGTTTTCCCGCATTTGAATTTGAACGTTTAATATATTAATTTAATTCGTAAATAGCACATCTTACGCCACCGTTCGGTTATGGGTTCATTGGTGAACGTGGGCTAGAACTCTCAGGCCGAAGTGGACACGCTTGTGAAGTGAATTTCCAAGAAATGAACCATAACTTGGGGTTTTCGGACCAAAACGGGGGTATCTTTATTGTTGTAGCAGCGACAGAACCGGAGCTGCCGGGAGTTGTATCGGGAACAGGGTCGGTAGTTGCGTTATCGGTCATGTTGCACCACTAATAACTTGATTTAAAAAACACTTAAAACTACCTACACTATTTTCGCGTTCTTAAGTTCGAGGTCACCAATTTGGTTATTACTTGCACTATAGATAAATAGTCAATAAGTATTAACCAAATTTATTATTATATATTTACAGTTAAAAGTACACGTGGTTATTTACATGTTAAATATAGAAGTGAACGTTTAGAGCCGGCTAAGTGAACTGAACTCTTCATGGTGCACCTAGGTAGTTAAACTTTCCAGCTTCGTAGAAGGGGTGGAAGCTGCCTCGCTAGAAGATTCCCACGGAAGTTAATTCCTGGAAGGCAGCTATGAGTTTTATTTACAATAGCGGCAATCCGCTAGCACCAGGACCTAAGTGCTTGATTGTCGCGATACTGCAAAGTGCACTATTGTAGTATGTCCGGCTTAAGCTGGGTATAGCCGGACGGTAGGCGTCGGAACCCCAGGGGCCGCCGCCACAAGGTCTAGGATCGCATACAGGGTTATTTTCGGGAACCTGCTTCGACGGGCTTGTTTTTCCGTATAGACATTGCACTCTTAGCTGGAATCTCGAAAAGTGTAGACGTTTTGTGCTTAGTGAAATTAGGTTGGGGTCCTAATTGTTCTTGTAATTTAGCGTTTATACCGTTTTTTGGCAATAAAACTCGGATTAAATATATACAAGAATTAATAATTTAGTTAAGAATACCGTAGGTAAGGCTTCTCTTATCATTTGATACGGATAAAATTACCTTCGTTACACACTCTTAACGTTTTTGTGAGTATTTATCATTCCAACAAAAACTTAATAATGCAGTTTATCGTTTTTGACGTATAAAACTAGGTTCGCCGGCATTTTCTTCTTTGTTCCGGAAAAATCTTACGTATTGTTTTGATTGACAATAAAGTCAAGCTGTCTCTGTCTCATGTGCTTTGTCCTTGAGGACGCCGACCAAGCTAAATTCAAACTTTTTAGCTTCCTCTACCCTGATGCCGAGTTAAGGTAAAAACTATTCACATTATCCAGTATTCATGAAGATTGCAAGCTGATACTATTTGTTAACAAATTGCTTCAATTTTGAGACGTAAAATTAGTCTTATATTCATGAAATAAAGCAACTGTCTGTTGACAATTCTTTAATAGATATAATAATTAATTGTATTTGGGTTCTGAACTTAGCTGATATTGACTACGTAGTCTTTTTCTTTTCTTTAACTTACATTAAATGTCGTATTCAGTGGCGGCTCGAGCAGTGGATGCGGACGTCTCGCGGCCCTTTCTGTAGAAATAATTTATAGCTGGACTGACTCTGGTCCTCGTTTGAACGTTTTGGCATATACCTGTACAAACCTTTTATGTAACATGCTTATACCTATTGTTTAATGATTTATGACCTGTTTATGTATTTTTCTTTTATATGTATTTTGTGAGAAATGCTGAAGTAAAGAGGAAGTACAACACGGTAGGTTCGACCTTCAATAAGCTATCGGGCCTTGGCCCTTTCCCGAGAATGTTCGTTTAGCTGTACCCTGAAAGAGTGGTGTCCACTTATTTTGATTTACCTTCTACAATGTATGAATAAAGAATTTTCTTTCAAGAAACACGTTCTGCGAACCCTCCCTCCTCCTTGTGTTAGCGTTATTTTTCGTTTACGTTATAAGCTTGCAATTCAATGTACTTTTATCGTTATGATGCCCCAAGTGGATCAAAAGTAGTTTGTTTCTTACATATAAAATAAGCGAATATACGATTTTTCTATCTAAGCAATTGAGTATCTTCAAACTTTTAATTTATCTCCGAGGTATATAGTAGTATTCTCTTGGTATAAATTAATGTTTTTCTTATGTATTGCTGCGGTACCTGTCTTATTTTGGCCCGACATTAGAAGTGCCAAAATTTAATATTGTGTTCACTTCAGTAAATAAATATGTATATTATTAAATAAATACATTTTTTTATGGTGACTTTTATAATTTATTATCCACGGTGGTGCTTCAAAAGTAATATTTTCCTTAGTAAAGATAATCTGCTTCACTTGCATAAAATTACCTCTACAGTTGCTTATCTAAATTGTTGAACCAACGAATAGGGTGATCTAGACAACAATAACTTCATTCTTAATCTCAGGGAAACGCAATAATTTAAACTTAGCGCCGTTTGACCTTAAAAGCCTTAACCACAATTTGAGAAATGAAAGGTGTAGACATGAATTACAAATATAATAATTGGCAATATTGACCTACACAATTACGTAAATAAAATCTTGCCAAGATATCTGTGTTTTCTTTTTAGAATTTAAACAGTTTAACAATCCAATAACAAGTACAAAAGAAATATATTATCAGTTTAATTAAATCACAACACTGTCGCTGGAGATCTTGTTTAAATTTATTCTGTCGTTGATAGAATTCCGTATAAGGACCAGCTCCTTGTTCTAAAATGTTGAACACACACTTGTAGCTCGATCGTATAATTCCTTGAAAAATTGGTGATCTCATCGATGTATAAGTTCTCACAGGTAAGTAGCAACTTAGGTATTTTATTTAACACTGTTCGTAGATGTGAAAGTGCAAATAAAATAGTATTATTTAAATCTCGCAGCACAACATAACCTTATTTGTTTGAATTGAGATTAAAATGTTTAGTTCCTTTTCTTTCTTCAGTCGATGTTTTAAGTTATACTTTTTAATAATAATAATAACAATGATCAGGGTCTACATATATGTTGAGTTGATATAGAGTTTTAAGTAGTATTACATCGCTCTTTCCAACTTAAATATTTTGAGGTTATACAACTTGCCGCCAATTCCAAACGTCAAACGAAGCGTAGGCAAAAGAACATCGAAGAAACAGACGAAAGCTACCAACTCTGGTACCAGGATCTAAACTCCAATTCTGGATTCGAAGAATATTTTCTTAAAAATACACTTGAAACTTTAACTTTTTTTACATCGGTTGCTAGGCAACAGGAAGAAAAATGCATCTTTGGCGATCGTCGCTAAGCAATGTTCTAATACACACAATAGATTTGAAGCAAATCTCCTGATTCATCTTGACCAATCAAAGAGTAGGTAGTTAATAAAATTTAAATAAATCGTATTTATTAAAATAACTTTCACAAAACACTAAATATGACTTCATCAGTATAGTCCTTATCAATAAATTAATATTTTGATATATCCCATGACTAGAGCTGGGATAGTTAGGCAAAATAAAGTCTCGAAAAAGGCAGGCAAAAAGGCAAGAAAAAAGATATGAAAAAGCACTAAAAAGGCAAAAATAATGTAAAATAAAGGCAAAAACGAAAAAAAAGGGCAAAATTACCAAAAAATACAGGAAAAAATAAAAATTTACAAAATCTGAAGAATACTTGAGGAAATTAAAAGAATCGGCGTTAACGTTAACACTTTCGAAAATTGTGACAAACTGGCTGATTCAGTAGAAAACTTTTTCCTGACAATACTGGTCCTCTCATTAAAATTAATCTCAAGAAAATAAGCCTTCTGAGAAACAGAAACAGAGATATAAAAGAATAATGTGGAATCGGAGATGTAGCAAGATTCGTTAGAGGGAGAAGAAGAAAATGGAATGAGCACGTCCAAAGAGCAGACGATGAAAGATTAATCAAAATACCAAGGGATCAAAGACCAAAAGGAAAAAGAGATCCCGGAAGACCGTTAAAAAGATGGATGGAAAGCTGGATTTTCACATCAATTGAAACACCATAAGGAATGAATGCGTGAAGAAAAACAGGTTTCGACCTAAATAAGAGAAGAAGAAGAAGAAGATGAAGAAATTTTCAGCCGGTAACAATAAAAGGTAAAACCCACTAAGCCTCTACCCTTAAGTGCTGGGGAATAACACTTTCTACAATTTATTTCAGAAATTTAAAATGTCCATTTTTCTTGGAAAATTGCTAGTAAATTTTTTTTTAATTGAAAATTTAGAACTAGATTTCTTAAAATTTTAATTTAATATACCATAAAAGGCACAAAAAGGCAAGAAAAACAGGAAATTCCTCAAAAAAGGCAGAATCCTAAAAAAGACGCAAAAAAGGCAAAATAAAATTTGCATGTTTGAATTGCACGCATTCTAAAACGGATTTAAAATTGGGTCTGCGTTTAATCCTTCCATTTATTAAAAAAGGCAATTTGCCTAACTATCCTAGCTCTACCCATGACCTACATATAATTTGAAATAAGAAAACTAGTAATTTATGTATATTAAAAATGCCTTGATTTTACTAAAGTAAATTGAATGATTATTAAAATCATAAAGAAGTTTTCTTGACAAACTCAAACGCAAAATAGTTTTAAGAATTTCCTCTAGGAAAAGTCCAACTTTCCCAAAAATACATATTTGTTTACATATGTCGATACAAATTACAAAAGCTCTAATATTACACCATTGACAGATAAAGAAAATCCAAATAATATTGGCAAATGCTTCCAACACCTTCATATTGATGAAAACCAAAATGACACCAACTTGTAGTATCAAGAAACCAAGATCAACAGCTCAACGCTACCAAAATACACATCGGAAATGAACAACTCGGAAATCGAGCTTCATTCAACAATCTATTTGAGAATTGATGCATGAAATAGTTTTAAGTATTAGCTCTAAGCTAGATTATTTAAACTGGGGATACCATAACACAGCAATATACATATATATATATATATTTTTTTTACTTCGAACCAGTTTTTTCTACGACTGAAATTAGCTCCAATGTGCCTTGTTACACATTACACAAAGCAGGCGACACTGTCGCGCTTGTGTGTGTCTGATAATGCAGCTGTTTGATAAGCGACGTTGCCGTCGTTGTAGAATAGTCAGTAGACTGAAATAAAACATATGGTTTTGCAAATTGTCCAGCACTGACTGTACATAATTAGGTAGCCGGTCTGCAGTTACATATGCATTTGGATAATGTACATATACTCTTCTTTTATTTCTAAACGGTGTTTTCAGGCCTGTGTAATGTACATTATACGCATGGAGTAATACGGTAACTCATTAAGTATTTATCAACAGAAGAGGTTTTGTACACAATTTTTTGAGGTAAACGTACTGAAAGGGAAATTTTATTATATCTGTGAAAGAGCTGGCTTGAATTTAATTGTTGAAATGTTTATTAAAAACTTTTTAGTAGTTTAAAACTGCAAATCTACGAGATTTTATCTATTTTTTGCCAACCTCCAGCTTCAAAAGTAAGGGGCTACTAAAGTGACTCAAAAATAGGCTAAATCGTTTACTATTGTTATCGTTGCAACGTTAATAAGTGATCTAGCTGCTTGCAGTTTTTAATAATTGATAGACAATATATCCAAGATTAAATAAAGTGAAAACATTACCAAAAAAACCTGCGAAAAAAAAATTGCCAAAAGTAGTAGAAAAATACGCTTAAATCAATCTACTTTTACAACATATGTGAAATTTATTTAGTGAAATTTTTTCGTGTTCTTGGAAACTACCATCCTGCATGAACATAACTGCACACAAACCCAATCTCAAAATGTATCTATTTTCCCACAAACAGAACAGTACCAAACTGCAGTTACCACTTTACTTTATCTTAAAATTATACATACGTATTGTTTTTCACAATGGCTGCAGTTCCTTTTCCAGCGTTCAGGTAGACGGCTTTACGCCCCGTGGCGGACAGGGAAACGAATATAATAGTAAAAAGATGTAAAAAGTTACTTCCAGTTTTTGTGCCAGATCGCTTTAGGATCCCCTTAAGGCAGCAGTGAGTCTGGTAGTTCAGCAAATAAGTGAAATTATCAGTTCCTTAAATATCAGAATTTTAACGTATAGGTACAAACTTTTAAGCAAGTAAAACTCCTGGCACACTTCCATAGTATTTAAAACTTCAGAGAAACAGTTTGAAATGGCTTACAACAGTGTGCGAACTGAACTCTGAAGTATTCTAGAAATTTTTAGAACTATGAGATGTTTTACATTTGAACACCGTTAAAGAATATCTATAAAGGGAAAAAGAGTTACCCAAAAACAGCCATTTTTATAAATCTCATTTTTCTATTTAAAAATATAAAGCTGTATACAATTTGGCTTACCTAGCACATATATTAATATTATCTAGAACAAAATAAATTATTTACAGCCTGATTTATGTATACAAAAACCGGCGTCCTTTAATTTCCTATATAGAGAAATATATTTACCAGCAGAAGTAGTGCGTGGTACAATAAACTTCTCACAAAAAACCGTTCTGCTGGATGCAGCTTTGCTTAAATTTCCGTAGTTTAATGTCCTCAAAAAAGTTAACACAAAAGTGTAACAGTTGTGTCTCTCTTCATTGTAGCTTCTGGCCAGCCAGCACTTTTGTTTGCAGACCTGCAGCAAGGTGTTGTCCCAATGCTCTCTCCACGGTGAGGTGGCTTGGTCTAAGAGCAGACATTGGCCCCATTGACCGTTCCGGTGACGACGAAGACCATTCTTGTCAAATTCTACTATTGTCCCTGTGGACGTGGTGACCCCGATGTGCAAGTCCATGGAATTATAATAATCACTGAAGAGTGAAGAATAACACTTCTATTATGTTTTGTATTTCAAATGGAACAGATTAGAGGCGCCACGCTAAGTTTTTTCTATGTCGTGGCATGTGTATACGAGGAACATACGGAAAGTATGTTGACAAAAAGAAAGGTAGATTTGTGGGCAATAAAATTCCTAATTATGAAACAATTTTACCTTTAAGGCAAGGCGTTAATTAATCAATTAGCAATAAGGAAATATGTTGAATAACTTAACTGTGTAGTGTGTGTCTGTTCGTTCTTTTAGCATTTGCATTTACTTATTCTTAAGGGAGAATATTTTTATCGTTTGTGGTTGGAAAGAAATATTGGTTACAGGGGAACAATTTTACAATGTTGTTACAAGCAAAAATTTGAGAAAAGAGTTGATCAAATAAGTAAATGCATATTTGAAATCTTCCCATCCATAGAAGTTCTATTTCAAGGGCATATTGATATTTGAAGAAAATGGCTGTATTACTGTAATGTTGGTTGAACACCGAGTAAAGTGTAATGGCAATTATTGGTTGAAACGATATAGAAATTAGATGGTCGTGAAAGAAATTTTACATTTAATCTAATTTAACTTAAATTTCTGATTTGAGTAACAAACCTAATGACCTTGAAATTTGAATACTTACTTCAAGAAGTCACCTGAAGTGGGTTTTATCACGACTGCACATTGGTACTGAGATGCACGTACAAATGGATAAGGAACTCTGAAAAAAGAAATATTTATCTGTAAAACTCAATTACGTGAACCATCAGGTATATGAAATCATAGTTCATTTTATTCTTGATACAATTCCTGGAACAGATGGAATTGTTCTACTCATTATTATGCATCTTTTTTCTGGACAATGCGAACGCAAAAGGAAACTTGTTCGTTCAATTTGCAGCAAGAATGTGAAAGAACTTGAACTTGATAAAAATTGATTTTTTAGAGTAAACATATTTGCATTCAATTATTACTAATACAAATATCTATAAATAGAGTTGTGTTAATAGTAATAATAATAAACTAGGTCAGTTGCTAAGCTATGATTTCCGGTATTCATTAATACAGTAATCTACAGCATTGTTTCCGAACCCTTTTGGTCATACAACCATTCTATATGCTTAAAAAAAATTGGAAAACCCTTCGTATACGGTACTCCCCACCAACCTAACAGTTGCAAAAAGACGGACAAATAGTAATTGTTGGTATTCGGTTATTTTTTATTAAAAAATTTTGAAGAACAACACGTCACATAGGAAAAAATAAAGATTAAGATTTAACTATTTAAGGTTGTTGACCACCCTTAACCAAGAAGGCCAATGTTTGTATAGAGGTAGCAAAGCCAGACCTGAGTAAGGATGTAGTCTCAAATATTTATAAACGTATAATATTTTAGACAAAATCTATAAAAGTTTACATATTATTTATTATAGTATTTTAAAACATTTTTATAATAAAATTTTGGTTTATTTTATTATCTTTCAAAATCCATAGTTCTATCTACTACGTGTGAGCCCAGTTTTCTCCGCAACTCCATTTGAGGTACATTCTTCTAAAATTTGACCAGTAATCTTCGAAATATTTGAACATATCAACCATAATTAACGGTCGATTTTCTAATAAAAGAAATATATTTACAGATTAGAATGAAACAGGAGAACAGGACAGAACTCTAGTCTGGGGACCCGGGATTATGGGGACCCTGCGTCGCGGTCGGCCGGCTGAGTTTAACTGAAGGCTAAAGCGACTTTATAAAATACTGTTTTGTCCATCCAACTGAAACACTCTTGGAGAGATGACTACAGGATTAACTCATTCAGCACTGAACACAACTAAAGGCTTTAGAAAATATTTCAGATCTTATAAAGGAAGCTGTTGAAAGTGTTTTGGTACAAAATGTTAGCAAGTATTGACAACAAGAACATTATCATACAAAGTAAAGCAACATCCTTAATGTCGAGACTTAGTGCAAGAGAAGCACCAATTCGGGACTCGTGGGAAAGTGTTGTTTAAGAGGCAAAAGAAGTTACTGCAACAGTAAGAGTGCAACCTCAATTTTCCGAAAACCGAAAAACTTTTATAGAACCTGAACAAGATTTCAGAATTTCCAGTAGTTTACCCAGTATTAGATTTTATTATCAATGATTTAAAAAACAAGATTTGAAGAAGCAGATACCATACATACAGGATGTCATTTTAAAAACGTACAATGTATTATATCTCTTGAAGTAAAATAGATTTGAACTTTTCTAGAAAACGCTTCTACAACATGGAGGGGGGATCATAATGACTCATAAGATTCCTAGGCTCCAGGTACAAAAAAAACAATTTTAAATGGTTACACCCACTTTGTTTTAAATTATTGACAAGCTCTTAGAAAATGCTATTCAGTAGTAGCAACCTCTTTCCTGACTCGTAATCGAAAACAAAAATAAAATTCTGAACCAATTATCGCGAATTAAATTTAGAAACATTAAATAAAATTTTGAAAATGAGTTCCATTATTCTCTAGGCAATAGTAAAGCTTACTATCAAATTATCTCCGAACATTTTGGAAGGTTTATTGCCGATTAGCTCAGCGCTCAACATTGTACTATTCGTTGTCGCAGTTGTACTATAGACTGAGGCCGAGTTTAGTAGACAACAGATTTTAAGTGACCCCATAAAAGATGATCTGAAGATCTTGGGGGCCATTCTATTGGTTCTCTCTCATTCATTTTCAACATGATGGAATACTTCCTCACTATGCAGTCCCTGTAAGGACCTGGTTAGGCCAACATTATCCAGAACAATAGATTGGTGTAAGACGATCAATGGAGTGAACCCCGACATCTCCAGATTGGACCCCATTAGATTTTACTATTGCCTAGAGAATAATGGAACTCAGTTTGAACATTGAATCTAATATTTTAAAATTTTAATTACAATAATTGGTTCAGTATCTTCCGAGTACAATTTTTTATTTTTTCCGAAACGAGTCGGGGAAAAAAGGTTGCTACTGCTAAACAGAACTTTGTAAAAGCTTTTCAATGAGGTATCACAAAGTGATTTGAATTTGGAATGTTTTTGCTGTATATAGAGCTTTAGGGGTTGCATGGAGAAGGGTACCTTATTATAACTCATTATCATTCCTTCTCCATGTTGTAGTAGAAATGTTTTCTAGAAAAGTTCTATATGTCTTGTACTTCCAGAGATATAACGAAAATTGTATGTTTTTAAATTAACACTCTGTATGTGAATTATTCTCACCCATTTTGAATTTCCAGAACTTCGTCGATGGTCAACTTACCGCCAAAGCAGCAACACTTGTAAATACATATGAGAAAGATCTGTCAAAAGACTTCCTGCACTTAATCTTTCACCTTAAAAATATTCACAAGACAGTTTTCGCCACTGATTTTACTGAAGTTACTGTAAAATTTGCGTCTACATTAGCGAGAAAATATACTTTGAGATCATTTTTGATATTATTGAAAAGTTTTATTATGTAATTCCGCATAGTTTTTTTAACTCAATATAAATATAACTTTTGTGTACTCATTTAAACTGATTTATGTCATCCTAAATCCTGTAGAGCATCAGGCCCGCCAAAGATCAGACCTGGGGACTCGCTTCAGGATCTTAGGGCCATGTATTATATTATGAAAAAATGTTTGTCACAGCAAAACAATCGATTTACGTTGACATCATTATTCAGTTCGTTAGGGTAAATTTTGCCTTTTGGTTGTTAATCCGTGTAACCTTTCCGCAAGAGGCATATGATCCGCCGAATAATGAATCTTCGGTGTCCTTCCACTTGCACAGCCCTGTACTTTGTGCCGCTGCATTGTAGTTTTAGCAGTTTCAAAGCGAACAGCTCTAATAAAATTTGGAAACATTTACCAACTTATAACAAGTTGCTCAACTTACTCTCAGAAAAATTTGTGAAACACTGATCATTCACGTCTTTGATATTTCCAATAATTTCTGTTAATTACTCACTTAGCAGTAACAAGCACGGCATATAATATTGACTGCTATCACCTCAAGTTATAAGTCATTAAGACTATTTCCTCGCAAGATTAGGGAAGGCACATACGTTATTTAGTTATGAAGTAAACTACGTTAGTTGTTTCTGGAGTAAAGTAATATCGATTTAATAGCAAAAGTTTATTAACTAATAGCGCAATGGAGACCGTTTGATGGTATTGCTGAAGATTGTCAAGATGTAGCAATAATAAGCGATGACGAAAAGCTATATATTTTAACTTTCGATTAACACAAAGAAAATTCTAGAAATGAAAATAAACCAAGAGGTCGTTGTTTGTCGGTATACAAGAAACAGTTTTAAATGTTTATGGAAAGTTATGTGATTCGCTAGATGTCAGTAGGTCTAACTGCTACAGTGACTAAACTAATTGGTATAATTCATCGAAGAGTTATCCATACAAATAATACTCTTCTTCTTCGATTAATATCATAACTTTTGTTGATGATGTACGAATGATAATCATCTATGTTACGTGCTCTTGCTGTGAATTATATGTGTTAATGCATTTGGTTTTACAAATTTTGAACAATTTTTAAACTTGTTTAATGACTTTGGTTACGTCTCCACGCATTTAGCCCATCAAACAAGAACCACTATACCAGCGCAAAGTATATAGTTTTTAATTGTTGTTAATCAACATATTGTCTAAGCATTTTAAATAATTAAAATACTTTTCTCATTTTTCCTCATAGTCACAGAGTATTTACATTACATTTTAGGCGACTGTTAATAAAATGGCGTAGATACATAATTGTATGGGTTACTTTTATTGACTAATTGGTACCATAAATGCAAATCATAGTAATGAACTCCGGTAAACGGTTTCGATACGATGCAAGTCCAACATATTTTGAGATTTAATGTTAGAAAATTTCAGTCAAGCCATTTTGTCATCATCATTAATTTTTTTAGTAAAAGTTATTATACAGTTTCGTCTACAGATTTGCATTAAAAAATATTGCAGTATCAACGGTATATGATATAATTAAGCGATTTATATTCAATTTAATCATTAATATACATTGAGAAGAGAATAGGCCCTAGCGCGGTACCTTGCGGAACCCCACATTCAGTAGGTAAGTTGTCACCAACTATATTTGTATCTTAACTTGATATATTCCATATTAAATCTAACTTTTAAATAAAGTGTAGGCGTTAACCCTAGCGCCCATATTGTTCATTTTTTGTATAAGTATGTGTAACTTACGGAATAAAAGGCCTTAGCTAAATCGGGTATGACAGCTGCCAAAGGACAACCTTTATTAACATTTGCATACATTTTTGTACATTGTAATAACTCTATAATTATTAATAATTTCTCTGAATACTTATATGTGATCGGTCCAATGAATGATGTTTTAAGTTTATCTGGGAAGATGCTAGTTTCAAAAATTATATATTATAATACTAGAAGGGTTGACGTTTGTTAATGTTAGTAGTGTTTGTAAGCAACAAATTAATAAGTTTCTGGCGTTTGAATTCGATTCTGACAAAATTTCGATTTCGAAAAGGCGCTTGTTGTTGAAAATCCGTCCAAGTTTGATCGGCGTGCGGTCCTACAATTTTTATGCGCTTAGGGTCATACGCGAATGCAAGCAGTGTATGTAAGTGCATGTATTGCGTACCCAACTGTGAAGGAATGGTGCCGAAAATTTAAGAATGGAAAAGAGGGGACTATGGACGGTCAGGCCATATGGCCAGACTAAGGGAAGCTAGATGGACACGTAAACTTCTAGAATGAAGACCCAAAACAGATAAACGCAGCATAGGCTGACCACCAACACGCTAGACGGATGACATAAAGAGAACCTCTACAAACTGGCTACAGGCTGCGCAAAACAGAGAGAGGTGGAAAACTTCAGGGGATGCCTATATCCAGCAGTGGTAGTACATTAATAGAAAACAATATGACATGTGGAAGCCTTATTAGAGAAAATCGTCGAATTTCAATTAGATAAATTTCAGAAATTGTTGGTGCGAGTGTATGATCTGTCCATAGTATTGTTCGTAATCTGGGTTACAGCAAAGTTTGTTCGCAATGGATTCCTCGTCTCTTGTCTAATGAACGAAAATACTTGCGAATGGGCTTATCTCTGCAATACGTCACAGACTGTAGGCAAAATGATGATCACTTTCTTCTATCAATAGTTGCTGGTGACGAAACTTGGTGCCATTACTACGAGCCATCCAGTAAATTATCGTCGATGCAGTGGAAACATTCAAGTTCATCACCACTAAAGAAGTTTGAAGCAAGGCAAGGTGATGTTAATATTTTTTTCGACCCTGAAGGACCCTTGTTGATAGAGTTTAAGGAATCTGGAGTAAATGTCAATGCAAATCTGTACAATGAAACTTTGAACAAGCTTCATCAAACAATAAGACGGAAACGTCCAGGAAAACTTACGCGTGGGGTCATTTTGCTGCGCGACAGTGGTAGGCCTGATGATGCTAATGTGGTAAAAGAGAATCTCCAACGAAAGAAATGGAGGGTTTTAGAGCATCCACCATATACAAAGTGATTTTTTAAAAAGTCAATTGCAGTAGCCTAGGGATTGTCCCGTCTATATTAAGCTTTATAATCTGACAATATGAAAATTGTAACTGTCACACAGTTTGACTTACAGGTAAATGTCATTCAAAGCTCATTACAGCTGACTGCAGACGGAATAGCTTTTTTTCTAGGCTTGCTGCAATTGACTTTTTAAAAAATCACTTTGTAGCTCGGATCTATCGCCTTGCGATTTCCATATTTCTGGACAGCTGAAAAAGACGTTAAAAGGTCGGAATTTTGAGTCTGGCTCAGAAGTACAGATAACTGTGGAAAACAATCAGCAGCCACATGAATTCTATGAGCAGGACATACGTCGATTAATAAAACAATGGGATAGGTGCCTTAACTGTGACGGCAATTATTTGTAATTAAATTGTTGAATAAATTTTTTATAAAGCAAAGATGCGTTTCAATTGAACACACCTCGTAGCCAAATCGTTCGTAATATAACATTAAAACTAAAAATCTTAAACTAGATATTTTATTTATAAATTTCTAACTAAATATTTTAAATCGTAAAAGCGAGCCCAATTTTTGCTAAATTCATACCTATTATCGCAACTTTCACTTATTTTATAACTTAAGTGAAAATTGCCATGCTCAGTTCTGTATCGCAAACCGGAAAATGCAAATAAAATCGTCGTTAACAACAACCTGCAATTTCCTAACAATCGAAAATCACTTCCGAATCCGACTTTCACGCGTTTCATTCTTTTTCGGGTGCCCTTCTACATAGCGCAGGATGTAACAATAGGCAACTTAACAATGCATTACGTAAGATTAGAACGGAACGACCTAGTTAAGAACTATAACAACAGTAAAAGTGACATACCTAAAGGGCAAGAGAGAAAAACTCGCCTCGGACAAATCCGCTTTGCACACCGGACACGATTCTGGCAAGGAAAAGCAGAACACTTTTGGCCCACAGTGTTGGAAGCAGACTATGCCCGGATCCATTATTGGTTATCTCTGGAAAAAATCGAAATTTGGTATTTGTATATACAAAAAATTATGATTAGAACATTTTTGGCAATTTCTGCTTAAACTTAAGTGGACGTGAATGCCCCTACATGTTTAGGGTGTTTTCAAACCGACTGAGTTAGTATCTTGTTGAATATACTATACCTATACCAGCCAAACAATTTAAATTTGCGTATGGGATTAATAGCGTATCCTCAAACAATTTTTGGATAGTGTTTAACAGCTTAAGTAACGTAGATAATATACGACTTACGTAGTTGAAATCCCCCAACATGATATCATTATAAATAAATAAAACTCAACTGAAATTACATATATTTGAGTTCAAACGATTTTTGGATAAAGTTCAACTGTTAAAGTTATATCGACCATATATATGACTTAAGTAGCTGAATTCCATCTAAAACGAACACTATTTTGAAACATAAATAATAGAAATTTTTATTTACATAAATAAAATAATAAAAACCACGTGTTTAACTTCAAACCGTTTTTGATAGAATTCAATTTCTAAATCACATAGCCCATATACAGGGTGATTTCTAACCTCCCTACCTAACTGAAATGGCAGCTAGAGGGGATCAAAATAAACGTTTTTTTCAAATAAAGTTTTGATCTAATTGTAATAATAACAAAGTTATTTAAATTATTTTCGTTTATTGAAAACCGCTGACTAAAATGATCTGGTACTTGATTAGATTAAAATTTAATCTAATCAAGTACACCGATGTCACTTCAGTTTGTCAGAAATTACGTATTAAGTAATTAATTTGTTGTCATTAAGTCATCTGCAATGGTGCATTACAGTAACAATGAATACGTAGACATGATTATGATGTATGGAGCTGCTGAAGGAAACGCTAACCACGCAAGACGTATGTATTTGGAACGATTTCCAAATCGACAAACGCCTTCAAAAAATGCTTTTCTCGAGGTAATTCAACGGACAAGAGAAACTGGGAATGTACAACCCAAACCAGGTCATGGTGGTGGTAGGCCACATCAAATCGAAGTAAATTTAGAAGAAACAATTTTGGATATGACAGATAACGATCCAACTACAAGTACACGACAAATTGCCCTACAAGTCGAAGTTTCCCAATCCTTTGCTTGGAATACATTACACAGAAATGGTTTATACCCATACCATTTCCAGAGAGTGCAGGAATTCTTGTAGATGACTATCCGTTAAGGCTGCGGTTTAGTGACTGGTTTTTAGGCAGTTGTAACAGAGACAGAGATTTTCCAACGTACGTATTGGTAACGGATGAATGTTGTTTCACACGAGATGGTGTTCTCAACTTTCACAATTACCACACATGGGCAGTAGAAAATCCACACGCGATCCGCCAAAATAAATTTCAGCATCGTTTTAGCTTAAATCTGTGGGCTGGAATTGTTAATAACACCTTAATTGGGCCTGTTGAACTCCCACCACGCCTTAACGGCGCTTCTTATTTACACTTTTTGCAAGAAACTCTACCACAACTTCTCGAAGATATCCCTTTGGATGTGCGTCACAAAATGTGGTTCATGCATGACGGCTGTCCTGCACATTTTAGTCGTGGTGTACGAGACCATCTCAATACTGCTTTTCCGCAGAGGTGGATTGGTCGGGGCGGCTTTATCTCATGGCCGCCACGTAGTCCCGATCTTAACAAAAATCGACTTTTTCTTATGGGGTTACATGAAAGAATTGGTGTATGCCACCGAAGTTGATAACATCGACGAGTTACGTCGTCGTATCAATACCGCCGCGCTGCTGAGAATTTACAGGTTCCACGGTTATCAGAAAACTGGATTCGTCGTGCGCAATTGTGCGTTCAAATGCAGGGTGAGCATTTCGAACAACATTTGTAGGTTTTGAAGGTTTCGTTAATTAAATTTTCGTTTGCTTTGTCATGTACGTAATTTTAAGTTATCATTATTGTGTGCAACGTGTGCTGTGTGTGCGCGTGTGCTCAGCGGCACTCAATAAGTGGGCGTTAATTTAAGAACTTTATCAGTTTGTTGTAACTTTCTTAATATTAGAATTAGATCAAAACTTTATTTGAAAAAAACGTTTATTTTGATCCCCTCTAGCTGCCATTTCAGTTTGGTAGGGAGGTTAGAAATCACCCTGTATGATTTAAGTAGTTTTAATTTCTCTAAAAGTCAACTAAAAACCCATTGTTTCACTTCAACAGTATTTTGATGGAATTCAACTACTTAAGTTGCATAGACCATATATGACTTAAGTAATTGAACTGGGAATAGTTTTTTGAAACATAAATATTTTTAAATTTAATTGGCATGAATAAACAAAATATTCAACTAAAAATCACGTGTTTTATTTCAGTTTTTAATAGATTTCAACTACTTAAGTCATATAGACCATATATGATTTAAGTAGTTGAACTCCTTCTCAAAAGGAATAGATTTTTTTAAATATAAATATTTGCAAATTTAATTAGCATAAATAAAAGTCCACTAAAAACCAACCGTTTGACGCCAACAGTCTCTTGATAGAATTCAACTACTTAAATCACATAGACCATATATGACTTAAGTAATTGAACTTCCCTAAAACGGATAGTTTAGTAAAACACAAATAGTTTCAAAATTAATTGGCATAAATAAACAAAATTCTAAAACTAAAAATCACGTGTTTGACTTCAGTTTTTAATAGAATTCATCTATTTAAGTCACATGAACCATATATGACTTAAGTAGTTGAAACCCATGTAAAAGGAATAGTATTTTAAAAATGTAAATAATCGACATTTTTATTGGCATAAATAAAAGACAAGTAAAATCCACGTGTTGTACTTCAGTTTTGATAAAACTGAACTACTGAAGGCACATAGACCATATATGATTTAAGTAGTTGAACTCCCTCTAAAAGGAATAGATTTTTTTAAATATAAATATTTGCAAATTTTTTGACATAAATAAAAATCAAATAAAAACCAATTGCTTGATTTCAACAGTATTTTATTGGAATTCAGCTACTTAAGTCACATAGAGCATATATGACTTAAGTGGTTGGACTTTCTCCAAAAAAGAAAGTTTCTTGAAAATGATAAAATTTACAAATTTTATTAGCATAAATAAACAAAAGTCAACTAAAAAATCACGTGTTGGTCTAATGAAAGCGTGATGAGGTAATACAAAACACACAACATACCTGTTTATTCATCCTACTAATGTAGCGTGCAATAAAAACAGTTATTCTGAACGCTTTCATGCTGATTTAATTGCAAATGTACCTAAGTACACTTTGGCAGTATGTCCAATGCAATGAGAAATTTCTATGGGCAAAAATGGGCTAAGCAGCAGCGGCATAACAAGGCACCTGTCAGGTGCAGATGTTAACCGTGCAAGAACCAACATACTACTGATGGCGACCGAGTTGGCTCGTGTGGAAACGAACCAGTTGCGGTCAAGAACTTTTGTACCTATTCTTGTTGTTTAACCGTTGCCATAGTTACGCCGAACCAAATCAAATACTTCCTGAAACGGTGCAAGGGTGTTCGAGGCAAAAAATTCAGTTTGGTGGATTCTTTAAGGAATTTAGGTGCGGGTGGGTGCAAATACCCCACAAGGACGTTTTGCAAATTTCAGTTTCGCTTTTCTCCAGGGATAATTCAGTGATGGACTAGTAAGTGGATGAGGTAAAAATAATCAATATTTAGCGTGGTTTGTTTTATTTGCACGTGTTCGAACGGAAAATCTCTATGGTCACGCAAAATAATCAAACCGTGAGTTTATTCGTTTAGGAATAATTACACGGCGCGATTATAATTGGACGGTTGCAAAATTATTGAACTCTATCGGGTCGTGATGTAACGCTTTTAAAATGATGAGAAGATTCGGAAAGATGCTGTTATTTGCTGAGTAGGACGGTTGTTATTGAAATAGTTGCGAAAATAAGGAATTAGGTCAGAAATTCCGTTCGAAGTTTTGCCAGTATTGCCTAGTAATTTTGAAAGCGGTTTTAATTAGTTATTGTTTGATAATTGGACACTTTTAATATTTTCGTTATGGGATTTATGTTAACACTGGAGGGTTTACTACACCCTGTAAAATTCCGAAAGAGAGAGGCCGGTTGATATTAAAATGGTTGCTCAAATGATGAGTAGATCAGATATTCTTTTGGAATGTTTGCCAACAGTTTTAACTGCTTTTATTTGGGTTCGAAAATTTTAGCACTGCTAAAATTGGGACCATAGCATGCCGTACACCACCCTGTAGATTTGCACGCAATAAGAGATCCTAGCCTTCAATTATCGCTTTAAAATTAAGTTTATAAATGTAATGTGTACGAATTGGGAAATTTCTCCCATGCAAATTTAATATCCCAGAGCTTATTAGATATATGAGAACCGTATGACGTGTGTAACCTATAATTATTATATTATTCAAGACGAGACAATCCTCATTGTTAACTATTTATTGTCAGAAATAGAAAGTCGATAAATTGAAAACGTCTTGTTTTCAAGTTGATTCCCGTCTGAAATAAAGAAAAACGTGGGAAAATCGTTTTGCCTTGACTTTCCTATACCACATGTTCATTAAAATAATGTTTTATAATTACAACTGCACTAGTAATTATAAAAGTCACAGCACAATACTACACTTTTATGTTTGTATCGTGGTATAGTTCGCATACCTGTCTAATGAGTCATACAGCCCTTACTTGTTACGTTGAAACTGTAAGATTCGGAGTGGATAATTAAAACACCCTTCACAAAATGTCAGCTACATAACATGACCGATACGTTTATATATGTTTGAACTGCTCAATTTACTGCATTATTAAAATTTAATGTAATGTTAATATTATATGTTATATACAGGGTGAATCTCTTAAGACAATCAGCTTGATTTTTCGATTATTTGAAATATTAACAAACGATACGTTTGAGCAGATTGTACTAGGCGATACCACTTATGCATGAACGTAAACAAAACAAAATTTTTTGGCTTTTCAATTTATAGAAATTGAAAACTTTTAGTATTGGCCATTGCTTGGAACATAGTCCCCCGTAATACCCACCCTTAAAAATTCATTTAACGTAAGAGATTTTCCAAAACATAAAATGAATTGACAATGCCACTAATAATAACAAAAAAGTTTTGAAAATTACTACGAGGTAGGCTGGCACCTAACCATTAGTTACTAAGGTCCTTGATAGATTTCACTGTTCTATATCAGCGGTCTGGAAACTGTGTTTCGTGGAACCCTAGGCTTCCGCGCAACTTGTTCAAGGGTTTCGCGAATCAATGTAAAAATTCAAAAGAATTTTCGAAGAAAAACTTCAGAAAGATAATTTCATCATACTCAAAGATTTAAATACAAGATTATTTACTTTGTTATGCCGTGGTTATCACGAGGAGCAATTTTCAGCCTTTTTTTGTGCTACAAGTTGAAGTAAGTTTTTTTAAACGAACGTAAACATGATAATGCTCAAAAATTAGATGATGAAATGTGGCTGCAATTTATGGCCTATTTAGCAGATTATGTATGTTTGATTTTAAATGATGTTAATACATATCTTCAAGGACTTAAGGTACATGTTATTAACATAATTAAAAAATTGTTGCATTATTTTTAATATTATATACGAGTATGTTGACATCATAAAAATACTACAAGTGTGTCTACGAAATTCCTTGCCAGGACTGCGATCAAACATACATAGGTCAAATAAACAGACGAGTCAATGTGAGAAAGAGAAGACTTCACCATTGGCACAACACGTAAGCACATCATCCCACAAAATTGCTTTCGAAAACACCAAAGTACTGGCCAACATAGGACACCTGAAATCAAGAATAATAAGGGAAGCAATAGAAATCGAGAAACACCCGAGAAACCTAAATTCTCGTGATGACCCCCAAAGACTACCATCAGCTCAAACAAACATACAATAGAAATCAACAAGCAAACACAAAACCACCTCAACAAAATCAGAACGTTCCAGCCACAGCCGGTAAATAAATTTATCCTGTATTAATTTCCGTCGTTATGGAAACAAATAGTAGGTAGTAAATTGAGTTGCCTACATTTAGGCGCTTCTTAAAGAATCTTTGAGAAGCTCTATCCCTGAAAGGAAACGCTTCTGACCATACATTTGTTAACAGTAAATGTTTGTTATCATGTATACTTTAAGCCCTAGAAGTTTGTCCCTGCAGTTCATTAACATCCTGTATATACATACTGAAATAATGTTTTTTTAGTCTCCACATAAATTCCTCATACTACTGATATCTTTTCAATAATTTTTGAAAAAACTAACTGTGGATGGTAGGGGTTCCGCGAAAAAATTATAATATTAAAGATTTTGTAACTCAACAAAGTTTGAAGACCACTGTAATCTATATCGTTCTCTTTTTTAATTATATTACAAATTGATTTAATGCAGATATTTCAACGCGATAATGACTGTTTGCACTAATTTGAATTGACCTATCAAAACCACAACATTTTTAAACTGTTATTGTAAGCCCTTTTAACATATGTTTTAAACTGTCCATTACAGAGTTTACTATTCCAGCGAAAGACCAAAACTTGTACAACAAAAGTTGTAATTTGTGAAATTGTAATTCTAATCCTTAGCAACTACTAAATAAAAGTAAATTTTCAACTGCACAATGGACTAATACAAGAACAGAGCAGGTTAAGTGGAAGCTAGCGGAGATTTTATGATACCATGGGGTGAATATCGTATAAAAATAAAACGTGACAAAAATAAACTGTATCATATTAGCATTTGAAAAAGATATAAACTATCTATAATCTGCTTAATCATAAACGACAATATAATCCGTATTACATAAACTTTATATAAATTATTTTACTATTTCTATATTAAAAAAATGACATAGTTGCAGTAAGTGATTCTCTTTTATTTCAGCCTTCCTAATTAAACTTATAAAATAATATACAGTATAATCTTTGTACAAAAAATATATTGCAACATCTTCCAGGGTTTCTCAAACTTTCTCAGTATAAAATTCTATGGAATTCGCCAATTCCTATTTTATAATTTTGTTGCATTTCGAAAATAATATCCTAGAAGACATATTTTACGTTCTCTCTCTCTCCCTAACACCATTTTTCTAAATAAGTAAGTTGTAGAAAATTAGCCACAGGTGAAAGTTACCTTTAACGATATATAGATTATATAGCAAGTTTGATATATATGTTATGGCGCTGTATATTTGTTGATATCAACAAGTTGAAATTTAGACCGTCCAATTATTGAAAGGGACAACAGTTTCTGTGTTTTAATTATGGGATAGAATTTACTAATTTAAGTTGGAGAATGAAAATTAAATTGTATTTTATTTAAATTCGTAGAATGTGGCAGAGCAATATTTCGGAAATTCCTAATAAACTGTCTTGTAGACTTTCCCAACCAATTCTTCAAATCTAAGCAAACTTTTAGGTTAATAATTAATTAGATATATAATATTATTTATATTTTCAACTCATTAATTAATATTGATTTTTAAGTACTTCTTCTATTTAATAAATTGAGAACACGATCTTCAGTACTGTGCCGCCATTTAAACTTGAGAGCTTAGATGGAATTTAATGTATATATATTTTTTTGCTAATTTGATAATAGAGTACTTTTGAAAATGAAAATGTATAACGGGTATGGACCTTCTCACTAATTAAATTTAATACATGGCTCTAATTTTTGTTATAATTAAGCTTAAAAATATTGTAAACTTAAAATTTAAGACTCTGTTTTAAGCTCGTCATTACGGTGGGTAAAATGATGTAATACGTACGTAGAACAAATTAAAAGATTATTGAAAACAACAGAGCAACGTATGCAATTATTCCGATAAGTTGGTATTTACACCCTGTCCCAGAACATAACCTCAAACATCATAGTTCGTTCGACTTAGTTTCTTTTGTATTATTTCCAGGGCCGGGTTTAGGCGGGGGCAACGGAGGCGCTCGCTACCGCCACCTAAAGGCAATAAGCGCTTTCTCACTCTTTATCACTTTAAGAGATGTTAATATTGCTGAGTACCGCCTTACAATAATTATTACAAGAATTGCATCACAATAAATGTTTCCAAAATTTTCTTTGGATTTTTGGGAAGAAATAAGACAGTTCGATAATTTTGCATAGCTCGACCAAATCGCCTAAAATTATATATTCCAGGCGTTAATCTATAAAAGTTTCTAGAAGCCTTTTTTATTTAATGATATTTTCGGCTCTTTGGCACTAACTGTTGCATGATTTAGTTTTACTGCTTATTTCTCGTACTTTGTTTACTGATGCATTGTATAAGACAAACAAAGTTCCCATTTTAAGGTTATAGGACTAAGGACTTAATGTTTTAAGGAAACTACAGCTTATTGTTTTTTTATTACTGCTCCCTAGATGTTTAAGAGATATTTATTGTTAGCTCCGATGATACCTTCAAGTACAAGCACATAACGGCAAAAGTAATCTCTAAAGTAGCTAAACATTTTAAAACCATCAAACTTTCTCTTTATGTCTTAATAAATAAGTAAAATATTATTAACTGATAATATTATCTGGTGGGAGCATATTACGAAAACTTGGCCCCGGCGTTAAAAGGTCTAGCGGCGGCCCTGATTAATGCCGAGCTAAACTGTTTCTGTACATTTCTTTTTAAGGCTGCAGAGTTTCTTTTTGGAACTCAGTAAGTATATACAAAATTCTGTTTTAATTGTTAGAAAAGAATATCGCGACAGGTTGTAAACACCTACTTTTCGGAATAACTGCATGAGAAGTTGTGGTGTTTCAAAAAGGATTTCTTGAGCTATTTCGTTCTACCTATCATGCTACTGAGTTTTAATCATTGTGTCAAATTTTAGTTGTTTAATAATATGGTTTGGTTTCATAAATAAGAAATGAAAAATTAATAATACACAAGTTGTGTATTATATTTCATATTATTTACAGTCTTTAAAGGGTTGAAAAGGCTGTTTAACTGAAATGAAATTTATCTGCAATAATTGCTGAAAATTAAAATTTGGAAAATTTCGCCCCACCCTAATAAATATAACACATAGTAATGGACAGTTTTAAAACTGGATTTCTAGGGGTATCTACCGGATGTTTCCGTTAAAATCTCAAATAGCATTTCTTTAATCCTTGTCAGGAAAGCAACATCGATTTTTATGCAAGAAAATAGTCAGAAAGGGCAAAATAAATGTCTTACGTAAGCGCGATCTTTGCAAATAATTAATGGTTCAATAGCTACGAATTCGATCCGCTGAATCGAAAACTGTAAAAAGCTTTGTACAAAACTTTCCTTAGCACTGTCATAGAAGAAATATTTCGTCTATGGCACTGTTTAATTCTTGAAGGCAAAGTTAAATTATTTTTGCCAAACAGACTCTTCCTACTCTTTGCCAAAATTTCAACCTACAGGAAACAATAAATATATAAATAATCACCTATAACTCCGTTATTTGAAACACATTTCTTTTTAGATATACCTTGTACGACCTATATGGAAAAGAGAATCGAAATCGAATACCAATTCTGCAAATTCAACGCGAATATTGGGAAACTTCTATGGGGATAACTGTATGTTCCAATAATGTTTTTATACAGTAACACATTAATATAATTAATTTAAAAATTATGTAATATATTATAAAGAAACCGATTATCTAAACAACCCAGGCATTTTTAAAACAAATTATATGCAATGAACGTACTTACAGTTCTTAATTATTGATCTTCCGAAAATTCACAATGAGTCATGTTGCCGGCTACACTGCACGTAAAGAAATAAGCACATGCAGGTATGAACTAAAGACGAGGCCTACATCTTAACGGCATGAACGTTATCTTAACAAGATGTTAATATCCGGATATCCGACCCAGTGAAGAAGCCGCCGCGTTTTCCTTTGGATTCCTGCGAATTTAAGGTATTGTTCTTTCTCCACGGCACACAAAGAACAATAAACAATATGAGAAAATTGGATGGAATTTGCAACCTACTTTCGGTGGTTTTATTGACAAGTCCTTTACTTTACTATTATAACTAGAAAATTGCAACAATTGAATGCAAGGGTTTAGTACTTAATTAACCATTGAAGTCTCCGCATTAGTTAAATTTAATATTTTAACAGAAATTCTAGTTAGGGAACTTGAATAATACAGAACAGTGGTTTAAAAATAATGGCTCGTGAATATGGGTGTATACAGGGTGTCCGAGATAAGATGATTAACATGGGAATTTCGGCTTTCTTAAGAGCGGTAGTCGGAAGGATACTTTTTTTAAGTATTGCAATAAGAATAAAAAAAAGTATCGCGATATCTATACGAGAGGATATTGATCCTACCATATAAAACGCCACAATATTTCAAAACTAAATTTTATTTATTCTACATAATATGCTTTAAGACTTATACATTTAGCAGAACGCTCATAAAGTAATTCTAAGCCATTTAAAAAACATCTTTCTCTTGGTCTGCAAACCACTCCTCTACGGCACATATTGCTTCGTCATTTGGCGAAAATCTTTTACTTTCCAAATGTTTTTTGAGTTTTGGGAACAAATAATAGCCTGACGGTGCTAAATCCGGAGAATAGGGCGGGTTGTCAACCAATTCAAAACCAATTTCATCAATTTTTGCAATTTGTGAGCAGGAGCGTTGTCTTGCAAAAAGAGCACACAATTTCCACAATTTTCTTACGTAATTTAGTTAGCAACTCAGGATAATATGCACCCGTGATAGTTCTACCCCGTTACAAATAATCTATCAGAATTATCCCATATTTGTCCCAGAAAACTGAAGCAAGAATCTTGCCAACCGATTTTTGAACCCGGAATTTTTTGGATCGCGGAGAACCAACATGCTTCCACTGTTTGGATTGCTCTTTAGTCTCTGGGTCATAGTGATGGATCCACGTTTCGTCCATAGTAACAAGCCGATCCAAAAAGTTTGAAGAATCTTCTGCAAAACGGCGGCAGATTTCCTTTGAGGTTGTCAATGGAACGCGCTTCTGATCAACGTTCAAGCATTCCATTTGGCCGAAAGCTTTCTCATATCCAAGTCGTGATGAATGATACACACGTTCATAGCAACTGCGCAATGCTTCTGCAATATTCTTAATCCCAATGCGTCGATTTTCTAAAATAATATCATGGACAGAATCAATGTTTTCCGGAGTGGTCTTCCAGGGCGGTGCTCATCTTTCACATCTGATCTTCCTCTTTTATATTCCGCAACCCAGTTGTTAATAGCGGCGTATGAAGGACACTGATCACCTAACATTTCAATCATATCAGCAAATATTTCTTTGACCGATAACCCTTTCAAAAATAAATACTTAATAATTGACCGAAACTCGATTTTTCAAATTCTATCTTTTTCTTAGGCATGCTGTTTTCAAAAATTCACAGTTTGATCACCGTTCAACTGATGGATGTCAAACTTTGACAACTTATTTATAAAACGTCATAGTTGTAACAATAGCAACCATATTCACTATTCTTTACTAGAAACTTTCCAGGCTAACTAGGTATCAATACCTCCTAGTACTTGATACTTTTTTCATAAAATATCGCGATACCTACGTATAAACGATACTTGAAAAAGTATCGCTATACCTCATTTAGCTATACTTTTCCGTTGGGGAATTAAACATTAAATTTTGCGCTTTGGGGCGGGCCAAGGTCCAAAGATAGACACATTTTTCATAAAGGCGTGCTTGGAAGACGTTTGTTAAAGATTGAAATATTTCAAAAAACTTGATAATAAGATAAAGTATTGATATTGTTAATCCTCTCGATGTGGAAAGGATAAAAATATTCCAGCAAACTTGCATCGCCAAAGTATGGCAAATCCGGGATACTCGATAATTTAAAAAAGCACCGCGATATCAATACTTTTTTTGAAATGTATCGCGGTACAATAATCAATACTCAAAAACAGTAGTAGTATCCATACTAGTATCGCGATACTTGCGACCACTGGTGAAGATATACGAAGTCGGTTAAACTAGAAAAAAATTGCGCGAATACGAAAATGTATTGATTTTCAAGACATCAGAAAACTGAAATTTGTCTCTTTCGAAAATCTCTATAAGTATTTTATTATTAAAGTTATGCTTCGAGTTTAGAAAAAGATAAATTTCAGTTTTTCCACAATATTTCAGAAATGCGTGCAGCTATCTTGAAAATCAATAAATTTTCGTAAGAGCCATCCATGTGTGCAACTTTTTTCTAATTTAACCGACTTCGTATCTCTTAAGGAAGCCAAGATTCCCATGTATATCATTTTATATCAGACACCCTGTATAGAGAACAAAAATTGAACATGTCTTTTGACATAATTTTTTCCACATGAATATGAATTTTCAAAATAATAGCCGAAAATGTTTCGGGCTGTTTACACTCAAACCGAATGCCTACTTGCCGAACTATCTTTTTTTTCATTCATTCATACTACTCCCCCCCCCCGAAACCGCTTTCGCATTACTTCAGGGTGGTGAGGGCGTCCCTTACATACTAACTAGCTACTACTAACTAAACTTAACTAAGTGAAATACGGTCGCCTCAGTCGGGGTTCGACCACACGGCCGATCGGACCGCATTTCAGTGTGACATCGACTGAGAGCACGTATTCGCACTGCCCCATCGAAGTCCCTTTTCCGAACTATCTATCAAAAATTTTAAGCAGCTACAATTTATTGAAAATTTGAAATTTAATACCTGTTTATTCAATATCTGGAAATCAGGTAGAAAGAAATTCGAAGTTAATTAAAACCCCTTGCAGATCATTATTTTTATAGCTACGAAAATTGATGCTAACACGATTACAAAATTGGCGAATTGTCATAAACTCTTATAAGTTTACAAAAAAAAACAGTTTCTCAAAATGGCACACAAAATATTAATGATAGAGGGATGATAAACAACAAATTGTTTTATGCAGTGCTGCAGCTCATCTCTGCGACCTCCTGGAGATTTTTTAAAATATCGTGTTTTGATGTCCCTAAGGACTTATTATTAAAATTGTCGAAAAAAGCAACTGAAATATAATTTTTAAAACAGAATTTAATGCGAATTCTAAAAAAGTTAAAATATGTAGTGTACTGTTAGATATTTGCTAAATTGAAGTCATTTCCAGCCAAAGTGGAAGTACAAAAGTTTTATGTCTAGAGTTAAATGTGGATTACAAACATCTAATGGTAGATACTTATATTAATAAATAAGACAATTGCAGTACAAGTTGAACTAGAGTTCCGGCTAAATTGTTGGAAGTAGTATTCTTAATCTGGGTGTGAGTTTCGATAATAGCTTGATAGCCGCAACTTTTGGCGGACTCTGTATTAGTTCGAAAAATTCAAGTTGCATATTTGAGCGTTAAGAGAACGCTTAGATGTTTCGATAAACACGGCAAGAAGGTGATATGTCGCATTCTATTTTTATGTAAACATGATTTACAATCTGCAGGCACGAAACTTGCGTAGGGTATCTGCTGGGGTGACTACTGAAACTAAATTTGCACTGTTCCTTTGAAACTTATCATATATAGAAGACTGTAATTAGGTACTTGCAATTTATTTATAATTGTTGACTGTACGTTGTTTTTATTAACTTTAACATGCAGTTTACCTGATTCACTTTCTCTGTTTAAGTACATTTTGGGCGCGTCAGTTTTTATCATCGTGTGTAAAATAAATATCACTAATAAATCACCAATTTTAATATATACTGTTTGAAGGCGTACATTGTTTAAACAACAGCCGTATTTTATGGTCTATAGTTGGATAATGCAAATAATTATGGTACAAGTTTACTGTGCTTCTTCAAATAAATGAAAGCATTAATACGAGGGGTATGTTTTAAATAAGGTCCGTTTGTGAAAGAGAGTGAGAATGACGCGCGATCGCCGTAGTGCGCTTGCGCGTCTGCTCCCAGCATGCTTTGCGCGCGTTTAGACGCTATTTGCAGCCGTATCGTCTGTTTGTGTGCTGAGCTGTAGAACTTTATAATGTTTAAGTAAATTGAGTCGCCCGCCGACTATGAGATACGATCTGTAATTCGTATCAGGAAGGAGATGAATTGTTGGACCGCATCGTTACAGGAGATGAGACTTGGGTGTCTCACATGACTCCTGAGTCCAAGCAACAGTCTATGGAATGGCGACACACATCGTCGCCAAGCAGAGTGAAAATCAAACAGACAATTTCAGCACGAATGATCATGGCAACTGTCTTTTGGAACAGGAAAAGGATTTTGTTAGTGGATCTTATGCCGGGAGACACAACTATCAATTCTGATGCGTATTGTGTGACCTTGAGAAAACTCCGGCGTGCCATACAAAACAAGCGGGGTGGCCTACTGAACTTTGTCGTTCATGTCAGCCTAAATAAAGAAAACGAAATGCGAAAAATCAGGAAATCTAGCTGGCCAAGCTGCTGATCCCTAGACACCAATCTCAAATTGACGCATGCGTTGTCACCTGAAGCTCTCTCTAGTTGAAATCAACATTCACGTCTTTTTGGCAAGTGGAATTTTACCAAATTTTTCATTTTTGTTTGTCTTAAAAATTGAAGATAATCATCAGCATTTAAGATGCACAATGAGACCATTTGCATTTACTTTATAAATTGCGCATATATGAGTACTGTAACGGAAGTTGGTCCTAAATAGGTTTACCTTTGACAGAATTTCGGTGACATGCTAAATGTGGAAGTATTCTAAAAGTTCGTGAATGAGATATTTTGAAAATTTCCAATTGCAATGAAATTGGCCGAAATTTATTTTGTAATATACCAACCCTTAAGGATTCGAGCTTTAGTGGATACAAAAGAATAGTTCTAAAAATAAATACCTTACAACATTTTTATTCGTGTAAGCTAAACTGTGTAAGCCAGTAAAATATGTTGGTCTATCCAAATATTGCTCACTGCAATGCAGAACGCCCTCTCGCTCCAAATTTTGACGCGCTGTTGTGGCTCTGAATAAATCTTCATATCACTAACTATATTTAAGTCAAATTCTGAAACTTTACATTTTCTAAAAATCCATAAACATTTAGATTGATTTAAATTTTTGCGTTTGTTTTGACGCCATAAACGTTGTTTGATATATGATCATCTGTAATATATTTTTAAATACTGATGTACAGCGTGTTTCAGTTTTAATCTTTATTACTGTGGGAACATACTCTTCTGGTCATTCTGATTCGTAAAAATATGAGGTATATGCCTCTCACTCGCTTCCTAAGAAAGATACAGGGTCTCAAAGTTTAGAAAAACAAATCATTTTTTTATTATATCTTCTAGGAAAATGGAACAAATCAAACAAAATTTTGTACGCGTACCTTCCTTGTGTAAGGCTGTTTTCTGAAGTTATGTTCCTCCACACCAGTGGTGTACAGTGGGGTTACAACGAATTTATTTCAAGAAAAAAAAGTACGCCAGTGGGGTTCTTCAATTTGTTTTCTCTTTTTTCAAAATCCCCATTCAATTTGAAATAAGACGCGCCTTTACAGATCTTAGATTAAAGTCCCAGTTTCCTAGAAGATATAATGAAAAAATGATCTGTTTTGCTAAACTTTGACAGCCTGTATGTTGCCTAGGAAGCGAGCGAGAGTCATATATGTCATATCAGAATGACCATAAGAATATTTTCCCAAAGTATTAATGATTAAAACTGAAACACCCTGTATACATTTTTGCGTTCAAGACAAAGAAAGTACTCCTTTTTCGCGAAGCGAAATTATTTGCTTATATACGGAAAATTTGTAAAAATTAGAAAACTACAGCATTGAATTAACTGCACTTCCATTTATTTTATTTTGTGATTATTTTAAGCTTCCATTTATTTTATTATGTAATTACTTTATGCAGGGTGTTATTAACATTGAATTCCACTTCAATCTGTAAAATTTTGCTAATTTAAATTATTAGTTTTTCTACACATCTACATAGAATTTTACATAGTTGTATAATATACAGTCAGTTTTCTTTATCTCTATTCTTTATCTCTACAGATATCTGACGTATTTAAAAAAATGTTTCTTTAAATACAATAACCTATTCAAATATTACTCCTTCAAAATAAAATCCTATTATTCAGTAAAATCAAATGGATGTAAAAAAAGCTTTTGCAAATTATCTATACAAATATTGCATTTTGTAATAAAATTTCTCCCCATTCCCCCCAAAAAAAATGTACTTAGTAGAAATATTTATGTACATCCCGCCTATAGATTATTTTTTGTCAAAGAACCACAAACCTGTTTGGTTTAAATCAGGACTCCTTGATGGCCAACGAGCAAGTCCTATTGTACTAATCTACATAGAACGTTGCTTATTAAGAATTGCAACTACTTTCCTAGTATTGTGAGATGGCGCATCATCTTGTCGAATAATTTGAAATCGTTGATGTAATGGTAATTTCTCTAATAAACCTTTAATCGAATAATTGACAGCCGCATATTGTTTTGTTAATAAAAATCGCACCCATAATTTTGTTTTCTGTAATAGTAGAGAATTCTGTGCAGGACCTATGACAGTATTTGAAAACGCCTGCTGTTAATATATTCATATATTCAGAAATTCAGTAACAGTAGGTATGTAAAAAACATGATGTTCTTTGATACACTTTCGGTAAGCGTTTTCGATTTAAAATCTAACACTACTGCTAAAACCTTATTAGATACGAACTTAATGTTTATTTTCTTTGGTATTCTCTTAAGCTTACCTTCAAGTTGTAGTTGTTCACCAATGTTGTAACCTAATGACACCAAGAGTGAAAAACAAAAAATTCTGCAATTTTTAGTATGTATTATGTATTAAGTGACGGTTACTGTGACGTTAAGTTATAGAAATTTGAATTATTAAAAAAAGCATACCTTTGTCAACTTATCGGAAAGAATCAAATATCGAACACTGCATGTATTGGTTAAAATACAAAATTAGAAAACTGTAAGTTGATGTAAAACGTTTTTAATTGCAGCAGGTCGACCGTTTCTCTTGAGTGAAGGTTGTCAGGAAACGCAGTTTGTTAAACAATTTCCTCTACACTGTTTACGATTTTTAAGGATTATTAATTATAATAATAATTGCATAACGTTCGCTGTTCTGTGTCGCTACTTGAACTAAGTACGCATTGTAACTGTAGATTTAGTACCTCCGGCTTGTTTAAAATTTTCGCTTGGAATTCCTGCTAATTTGCATGGAATTATGAATAACTTTGTAAGTGTAATTAGAGCAAGTACATAAAGTTAACGGCACAAGGAAATTGTGCATATATTTGCGATAAAAATATGGTTATTTATTTCTACTTTACTTCAGGAAAAATCTGGAATGAATTTAAAATAAAATTTAAATGCCAACTAACAATAAGAGAACGAAAATATCTAGACAGTACCGTAAATACTAGAATTATAAGTTAGTACGGGAAAGAGAAGATCGAAGCGAATGCTACTTAAAGTTTAGTGGGACAGGAAGCGAAAACTATTATTTGTGTTTACAATTACGCAATTCTAAATTAATGCGTTTTATTTCCTGGCCGTTAATTTTACCTAAATTTTTTACAATCCGTTACGTTCTTAACTTCAAGGTTTTACTCACGCGGAGAGATTCTTAATATTACCGTTGATTGATAATTAAACTTATCAATCAACGATATTACTTTATTTTTACAGTCAGGACCATTCAGTAATTAATATTAATAGGGCGCGAGACTCGGTGGTATAACTTTGTTCTCCCTGTATTTATAATAACGTATGTAACGAAAGTTTTGAGACAAATTTCATAACTAATTGGCATCACTTAGAAAGGGTTCAATCTAGTTGCTATTGCTAGGAGTTTAATCAAGTAGGTCTTGTCAACATCAATATTGACAGTTGCTGTAGAAAAACTTTTGTGTCATGGCGTTCAAAATTGAAATCCGAAAAACCGTCTATAATTTAGTTGGCCAAATGCCAAAAGCGGCTATTGTAAACATGTTTCAAGGACTTAATATCTCCCGTGCAACAATTTACCGAACAATAAGGGAATGTGAGGAAGGAATACCTTGTGTGAATTTACCAAAAAGCGGAAGGCCTCGGGTGTTGACAGATGTCAGAGCTGGTAGGCTGAGGGAAAGTGCAAAAGAACAAGTTGGTATGTCCACAAGAAGATTAGCAAGGCGCTATAGAGTTTCACACATGGCTGTACATCGGGAACTTAAGAGAAGTGGAATGTCATATAGAAAACGAAAGAAATGCCCAAAATACCCAGCTGCGCAGTTGCAACGAATTCCACGGTGTTGCCGAGCACTAAGGGTTCGACATTTTGCAAACAAGGTCATCATTTTAGATGACGAAAAATATTTTACTTTATCGAACTCTGAGATAAAGGGTAATGATGGATTCTACACCGAAGATTTCAATGCAGCTCCGGACAATGTAAAATATAAAAGAAAAGCTAAATTTGAAGATAAAATTCTAGTGTGGTGCGCCATTTCTCCGGCAGGTGCATCGCAACCATATGTAGGACATGTCAGAGGAGAAGCCATCACTGCAGGTCTTTATATACAAAGATGTTTGCCGAAACTGTTACGATTTATAGACGAACATCACAATAATGATGACATTATGTTCTGGCCTGATCTGGCTTCTTGCCACTATGCCAGGGAAACTAAAGAATGGTTGCAGGCCAATAATATACCATTTGTACCCAAAGAAGATAATCCACCTAATGTTCCCCAAGCAAGACCCATAGAATAATTTTGGGCCTTATTAAGCAGGAAAGTTTACGACAATGGATGGGAGGCCGAAAACGAAGAACAAAGGAGAATTTACCAAAAGATTCGGGAAATCGATGTGGTCACCATCCAATCACTTATGCGACACTTAAGAACAAAGTTGCGAAGGATTGAAGATCAAGGGCCGCTAGCTGCATTATAGTAAATTGTTATTGTTAAGAAATGATGTTCAGTTGTTTTTTTAAACTTTAATTAAAGTTAAAAATTTTTATAAATGGTAGTATTTTAATTTTTGTCTCAAAACTTTCGTTACATACGTTATTTATAATAACCATAACCATTTGATTTACGTGTCAATAAATTCTTTTAATTGGACTAATTATGCAATGTACAACCATACAGGACAATACCTGATAAAGTAATAATATGTTTATTTACATTTATAAAATATATTTAAAACAAATTGCCATGTCATACCAAAAATCCAAATTTTTATCTTTTTATTAAACAAATTTTCAGGGATCTAGTTTTCAAGATATGAGGCAGTCTGTTAAATAATGCTGCACCAATATAGTGGGTATGCCTTTGGGTGATTTTTTTTTATCATTCTTGGTACTATAACATTCAAATTAGTTTTCCTTCTAATAGAATGTCGGTGTTCAATATAAAAAACTACAATATTGTTTACATATGCTAAAATTGTTTTCAGACCGAACAACTCTGTAGGAGAAGAAAATTTTGATTGTAGGTAACTTGAAATAGGTAACTATTAACAGTTATTATGAACTCATTAAAGATAGTACGTATGATTTTCTGCATTACTTATTACATAAAATCTGTAAATAATCGGAAAAACAAGTGATAGCCTAATAATAAAATTATTTTAAAAACAAGAAGTGCAGAAAAGAATGGCTGCCCTTTTTTTAATGATTTTATTAATTCTTCTATCCGCATTTAGTTATACAGTTTTAAAGACTGACTAATACCGTAGACTAATAAATTAGTCTACGCTAATACGTATTTAGCTGTTTAATAATTATAATTAGGGAGTTAGTGATTCTGACAATTACATATGTTAAAACTGTTTTCAGATCGGATAGCACTGCGGGGGAAGAAAATTTTAATAAATCTACAATATAACGTTGAATAACCTATTTACCATTATTAAGATAACCTGTAGAGGTTTAAAAAAATCAAACATAATTTTCTGCATTGTATACAAATCAGTACGCAAATATTTCATTTTTGAAACCACAGGAAACCCAATTATTTTAAAAACAAGAAGGAAAGAAAAGGAAGGTCGGTTCTTTTGGGTGATTTTACTAATCCTTCTATTTGAATTTTGTAACGTCATACACTTTTGAAGATACTGCATGATGTATGGCTAGTTGCATATTCAAAAAAATCCAAGGGCCCGTTGAGAAATTTTTCGTCACTCCTTATACGCCTTAATCACCAGAGGGCGGAAAAATATGCATTTGCATTTAATTTAGCTTACATGCAGGGCAATGATTTTCGACATGTATACGAATTAGGTTCTAGGAAATCCATTTTTGAAAGTTTTAATTCGCATATATTTCCATATTTCAAGAATGTAGTGCATCTTTGCATATATGTGCATATTTAATTGTTTTACGACATACATAATGCATATAATTAAAATTTTTTAAAATATAGTCAAAAATTTTAAGTTCTGGGGTATTGAATTTTTATCCGGAAATTTCGTAATACCCTCTCAACCTTTATTTTACGACTCTTGTTCTAGAAAATAAAGCAGCTTATTGAAGGGATTTTCCAAAGTGGCACATTTTAACAATTCTCCAGGTAACTAACTATCTTTTACCCTTTCATCTTTGGTTTTATGACTACGGAGATAACAATTATTACCTATGCATACAATTTACAAAAACCAGTAGAATGTTGTGCCCTTGCCAATTGTTGTAAATTAGTGAACAGTTTAACAGAGTTATTTGGTCTTCTGTGAATTTGTTTAAAGCTGTTTGTGGTACATTAAAAATGCCTAAAATTGGAAAATCAACTGCTGATCACTGTCGATTGTGGATAAAAAAAGATAATGAACTAGAAACGGGCAGAAAAATTATTTTTTGTCGAGCGTGTTCTAAGAAGGTAAAGTTTTTTCCTGCAGTAAACTTTATTGAATTTGTTGTCGTCTAGCTATACTGTTTTGTTATTTTTATCAAAATTCCGAATTCCATTCGTTACCCTAATTATTCTCTGACATTAAAAATGTCTGTTTGTATTTGGCAGATACCATGCTCAAAGAAGTACCAAGTGGATTAGCAAGTATCTACAGCACTTCACAAGGAAAACATTAAACGGGCTTCCTCTAAAACACAACGGTTAATTACTACTTCGTTTGCTACTGGAACACCAGATTTTGATAACTTCAATGCTGATTTGTGTTACGCTTCAGTGGCTTCTAATATTCCATTAAAAAAGTTGGATAGTTTACTCTTTAAACAATTTTTGTCGAAATACTGTGATAAACATATTCCTAGCGAATCTATATCACGTAAGAAATATATTGATATTCTTCACGAAAAGACTATGAACGAAATCAAAACTAAAATAGCAGGCAATATGTTTTGGATAGCCGTTGATGAAACTACAGACGCCAAGGGACGTTATGTGACAAATTTAATTATTGGAATATTAGAAGATATTGTTCCAGAACCGTTTTTGCACAGTGTTAAACAATCAGATAAAACAAATAATTTAACAATAGCCAAGTTTGTAAACGGCAGCTTGTCAAATTTGTTTCTACCGGAACAGATACCTACCGAAAATTTACTTTTAATGTTATCCGATGCTGCGTCGTATATGGTGAAGGCGGGTAACTCTTTAAAAATATTTTTTCCAAATTTAATCTACTTGACCTGCTTACTGGGGGAAACTATTCGCGAACACTATAAAACTGTAAATAGCCTGATATCAAATATGAAAAAATTGTTTATTAAAGCTCCGTTAAGGGTTCAAAGATACAAAGAACGTTTTCCAAATCTTCCATTGCCCCCAGAACCTGTTATTACCAGATGGGGTACGCAGTCATGTTTTATGCAGAACATTTTCAAGATCTTAAAAAGTTTATAACAGATTTTGAAGCAGATTGTGCTGCGATGAACGAATGTAAAAAACTATTTTTGGACAAAAATTTTTCATGTTTTGTTCCGGTAATAAAAAATTTACAAACCATTAGTTTGCCTTTAACGGAATCCCTACATATGGTAGAAGAATTGCAAAAAAAATGTAAAGCAAGCAGTACCCTCTGAAACCGGTAAAATCATAACACAAAAATTTTCTTCTGTTCTAAAAAACGATCCCGGTTACGAACAAATCAAACACATATATGAAGTTCTTAATGGATCTAAAATTTCAAATGAAGCTGTAAATATTGATCCATTGCTTGTAAGCAAATTGAAATACTCGCCAATTACATCATGTGATGTTGAGCGCTCATTTTCTGCTTATAGAAATGTATTAAGCGATAGGCGCTAATCTTTCTTAACGGAGAATATGAAAAAATATTTAATTGTTTATTGTTTCAGTCGATAATTAAAATGTAATTTAAATAATGTTTTTTTTGCGTTTTTAACTTATCTGTAGTTTACAAACCTATTCTATACTGCTATTTATTTAGGAAATAAACTATTAATGTTTAAACGTCTCTTTTTTTATATCTATATTTTTTAGGAGTGTTAATTTTTTAATAAGCAATTTGTGTATATTGCATATATTTCATTTAAACTGCATATTAAGCGAATATTTAAGCCATTTTATTGTGCATCCGCGCCCTAACGGTCGGCGCCCTAACGGTCGGCGCCCTAACGGCCGGCGCCCTAACGGTCGGCGCCCTAATGTCCACGCGCCCTAACGGTCCGCGCCCTAATGTCCACGCGCCCTAACGGCGGCGCCTTAACGGCCGCGCCCTAATGTCCGGCTCCGGTACTGAATACACGTTATTAGGAGGTGAAGCGCTGCGTAAATCAGCGCTATGCAGGGTCCGTTATAAAATTACCTAAATAAAAAACTTAATTCTTAAAAATATCAGTATATTAAGCATTTTTAAGCACTGATTGAATGTTTACTGTGATGTCCGTCGTTATTGACAAGTTTACGTATTATTGTAAAATTAATGATTTTAAATATCAATACAATAAATTGGTAGCGATATCACCATTAATATAATATTTATAATTTATAAATTCGATTAAAGTTGCCTAAATATGCATTTAACAACATTACTTTTCTCTGGTTATTCATTTTAAATATTTATTTTGCTATCTCTGTATAAAAAGGAAACACTTGAATACCTTGAAGCACCGGCAAGTTTTTCTCTATTTTTCTTATATTCAGTAAAGGTTCCCAATCAACGTAAGGCTCGGTTGTCGGACTTATATTTTCTCACGCTGTATATCTCTAAAGGACGCTCCTTTTTTTGTTACAGTAGAAAGTGCAAAGGTAACTCTATTAATGCTTTTTAATAAAAACATTAATTGCTTCCGTACGATTTGTAATTTTACGGTTATATTACCTTGGCCTACCACCAATTTTATCTATAAATTATTTCCAGCAAAGCTATCCAATAATGCGGAATGCTGCCACGCGGTAGCAGCCAGAGCTTATGGTTGCTTGTTCCAACGTTTTTTCTGTTTGTCTACCCCTTCGCTTCAGGAGGATTTGCGTGTTTAAGCAACCCCTGCGTCCATGGGGTCTGCATAGACGATTTAAACACGAGCTATTCGTGCTACTGCATTGATGGATACACAGGAATACAGTGTCAGATCGATTGGGACGAATGCTGGTCAAATCCTTGCCAGAACGGGGCAACATGTATTGATGGAATTGCCACCTTCAATTGCTCATGTCTACCAGGATTCGTTGGTAAGTCACTGGAAGCTGATGTTTTGTTAAAAAAACGGGAAGGGTTTATTTTGCTTGTGAGAAGAAAACAACGTATATACTCCCATATCCTTTTTTAAAACATAGGGCCAAATTTCTACAGTGTGTTCGTCAAAATTTTTCATGGACATATCGAAAATGCTATAATATGGAGTTACATGAGTCGGTAAATTGGGAGTCCTTATTTAAAATTTGAAACAGATTTCCTAGGAGTTCGATCGGATGGGATCGACCAAGCCTGTAGCCACCCAGGTTACCCGATTTAACACCGCTCGGTTTTTATTTACCTAAAATCCATTGTTTATGAGCAAATGGTAGAATATGGTTGAGCTCTGGTAGTGTATTGAAGACGCATTTACACGTATCCGAAACACTCCCACTCCACCTACGTCACCCGACTTAACCCCGTTCGGGTTTTATTCTTAGATCTACCTAAAAAACATTGTATGTGAGCAAATGGTAGACTAAGGTCGAGCTCTGGTAGTGTATTCAAGACGCATTTACACGTACCCGAAATACTCCCAAGCCACCCGACTTAACTCCTCTCGGTTTTTATTTATAGATCTACTAAAAACATTGTATATGAGCAAATGGTAGACTAAAATTGAGCTCTGGCAGCGTATTGAAGATGCATATACACGTGTCTGAAACACTCCGCGAAGATTTAAATGAGTACGACAAACATTAATTCCATGGGCAGAGGTCTGTACTCTCGCGGAAGGAAGGATTTTACAACAATTATTGTAACATGTGCTTTGTTAGTATTTCCCTTATAACTTATTAATAAATCATTTTCGGACACATGTTCTAATGAACTTTTTTCACTTACTGATAGGTTCCCAACGCGATGTAAGAATTGGGCCTCATGTTATAAAAACACTCTGTATAGTGTGTTCAACAAAACATTCTATACCGGTCGGTCGTGAGTAACAAAATGCGTGTCTTTACTTAAACCGTAAAATTTATAACATTTATTATTGTATATTTATTTCTAACTGTATTTTGCATTGCAACCTTCGTATAAGTTAATTAATCTCTTGTATCAGGCTGGCTTATGTTAGTCTAGCTATTACTACACTGGAGCTTTTGCTTCACATCTAAAAGAATAAGAATCTAAATAACAAAGTCCATACAATGAATGTGGATAAAAAAGTTCATAAAGGACTAGGTTTACTGTGATTTGGATCCCTGCTTAATTGTTTCAATTGTTTTTTTAGATTTTCAGAAATTGTAATTTCAGTTTACTGCGCCTTAGAAGTATTTTTTAATGTGAACACAAACGTACGGTACTTGCGGATGTTCTTAAATCTATCTAGCTTCTGTATTTCGATTGAACTAGTTATTTTCTTAAATGCTGATGCTTGGAGTGCTTTGAGTCTTACAAGATGTAGCGATCTTCGCTCATATCTTGCCCGTTTTTAAATACCACCGATATATAGAGGACCTACAGCTTAAAGTGTGCTCCGTACAACGCGAAGTGTAAACACTTCTACTTCAAAGATGAGTTACTAGGCATAATACCTAGCTGCTTTGCCATTGCCGTTGAAAATCCGATATTTCGGTGTTGGAAATTGAACCCCAGACCTACAGCGTAGAAGTCTAACGCGCTGACCTCTACCCCACGACCGCCTCTTAGGTATGAAGCAAAAATTGAAATGTAGTGATAGCTAGACTCCCGTAAAGCAACTTGTGCTTCACCGTTCAAAGAAATTGCCTAAAATCTATCTAGATCTGTCAAGTAATTCAAATACTGACCTTCACCAGGTACGTAGGACTAAGAAACTTTTACATTCATAATCCCTGTAGATGTTAAGTTATTCATTTCGAAATAAATATTTTGTGATCTATACAGTAAACAATAGTTGCATTGAACTATACTTTGATAACTATTAAATAATTATAGAAAATGATTTAAACTATACGATAGACGTAAGGACACACTTTTGTTCTCTACAGCTAACCCTTATCCAAACCTTGGTTGCTCATACTATATTACCAATTAATAGAAAAATTGGTAAATTTTAGGAGAACTTTGTGAAGAGGATTTCAACGAATGTGATAGTAATCCTTGCCTCAACAATGGAAGCTGCATTGACAGTACCAACGGGTATACATGCCTCTGTCCGGCGGGGTATTCAGGAATTCATTGCGAAATAGATGTAGCTGTTTGTAATTTCACAAATGAAACCCGATGTGCAAATGGTGGAATCTGCGAGGAAGGGCCGGGTATAACTTTCAGCTGCAGATGCCAACCAGGTTAGATTCAGAATTATAACATTTAATGTTTGTGTAAGTACTCCTATGTTGTAGGTTGGGGAGGATTCTTGTGCGAATCAGAAATCGACGAGTGTATGTCTGCGCCTTGCCAAAATGGGGCTGTTTGTATAGATTTGCGCGCAGACTATGCATGTGCGTGCCTTTTTGGTAAGTCTCAATATTGGTAGTTGTGGTAAAAGGTTTATGGAAAAGCGCCCATCAAATTGGGCGTTTTCTATGTATTTTAGCGCTTTTACAAAATAGCGCTCTACATTTCAGTGATTATGTAATTGAGTGCTTTATAAACTAGTGTTTTTCCAATTTTGTGCTGTGTAAAACAATTCACTGATCACTGTACTTCCGTGATTCTATAAATATCCTTTTCTGCACGTTTAGGATTAGGTTTTTATGTTTGTACATTTTTACAGTTAACAGTTTACAAATGACACCGCTGCAAAATTGTCAAAACGATTGTAGATTGTGAAAAGCGCTGAATAGCAAAATTTCTACATGCAAAGCACTCGATTGCCAAAGTTCTAACACGTCGAATGTAGAATAATTTTTTTGCACTGTTGATAATTACAGAAGCGCCTAATCATAGAATGCTGAAACCAGGAAGCGCTATTTTGCAAAAATACCAAATTATCAAGTATTATTTTGTACAGCGCTTAGTGACTAGAATATTAGAGCTTCTGTATTACAAATTCCTAATTCTGCAATTTAGCGCTTTGAATGTGAATCCTTCTGCATTCTAACGTGCTTTAAACCGTTGCTCTATAAAAGCGCCACTTGTATTTTAAAGCTCACTAAAACGACGCAGTTTGTAATTTAAACCCTCTAAAAATCATTAGGTGCGAAATACTGAATGTAAATTAGTGTTGTATATTATGGGAGTAATCCTACAATTCAGCGTTGTGAATTCTGGCTTTTCAAATCTAACGTTCTGTGAATTATAGGTCTACATTTCTCCAATTATTATGCGCGCTTTACAAAGAGAGTTTCTCCAATAAACTACTTTCGTAATTCCGCAATGCACACAATAATATTCCGCATTTCAGTGTGCTGTAATGTTGTAGAACAGCTACAAAAGGGTGTTTCCTAAGTGAGTGTTATGCAATTTAGCGCTCTGAAGGACAACGCTTAATATTTCGGCACTCCCTCCAGTGAGAAAGTGGGTGCATTGAAAACCAAGCACATATGCAATTAAGCGCTTTGTAAATCAGCTTTCTGCAATTCAGCGTTCTACAAAACATAACCCTACATTTAGGAGATTTTATAATTCAGCGCTTCAAAAATCAACGATTCTGCAATTACGCGCTGCTGCAATTCTTACTAACCGCTATTCACTACAGCACTACATTCTCTGTTAGGTCTCTTGGGTCACTTATTCTACTTTTCCTGTTCATAATACTTGTCTTCAGCTTTCGTGGTCGATTTCATTGTTCTTATTGCTATCTTTCTATCTTGGGTTCTCTGATGTTTCCAATTTGCTAGTGTTCTGCTATGTATTATTCGAAATTATTGTTCGGTCTTTTGCGAATTTCATCGTGTTTTGATGATTTGTTAAGCTCTTAGTACATATTTGAATCCCAACTCCAATCTTCGCTTTTAAAAGGATCGCAAATTTTCCTATCAATACATATAAGTCGTCTAATATTTTTGATGTTCAATGTCCAGGATTTACATGTGATCACAGGTTTGACCAATGCTTTAGAAATTTTTAGTGTGCCTTGTTTTCAGTAATATGGAATTAAATAACTTTTTGATAGGATACAGTGTTCCATTTCCTGCTTATTTTTTGATATTTTTTGTTATTTTGATTGAGAAGCGAAATTACATATACTATTTTGTATCTATGGTTTTTTTACAGCAGTACCGCATGCAAGCAATTTAGCTTTTCTAATATTAATTTTTAAACCCCCTTTCTTTGTAATATTACCTTTCTATGTGTGAGCTCAAGGAGATTTGTTGCCAATATCGCTATATCTTCTGCGTGAATTGCTACCTGTACTGATTTTGTGTTCAATCATCATTAATGTCTGTTTTTCTCATTCAAGTTTTTACTGTAAGCTTAATTAGTGTTGGTGACAGCATATCTCCGTGGCTTACTCCGTTGAGCATCTAAAACATTAGTACGCTCTGCTTATATCCATTTCCGTTATTATCTTCATCAGGATAAATTGTAAAACGAATTCGTTTTTGTGAGTCACCCTAGAGCCTAGAGGACCACGAACCATTTCACATGATAGATAGATGTCGGCGTTATAATTTGGATACTATCGGTGGTTATTTTGCCTGATATGAAGCAGCACCGTGGTTCACTTGGCGTACAGAGTGTTGGCTTTGAATATGCTTCGTAGGGAAAATACATCCTTTGATCTTTTTCTTGCTCTTCTGGAGTAGGGAATTTTACCTGTTCCGATTTCACCATCTTTTCCTCGGCATGCTTGCAATTCTTTTTCCTGAAGGTTTATACTGTCTTAACCAGCCTGTGGTCAATCCTGAAGCCACGGTATTGCGAGCTGACACGACCGTTATTATATGTTTTTAATTTGTCATAATAAAGTCAATTTCATTTTTATAGTTGTCACATCTCCACGTCCATATACACTGAACTTTCTTTTCGAAGAGAGTATTCATCGCGTATAGATTGTTCTGTAACATGAAAGATATGAGTTCCCTTCTTTTATCCATTTCTCGTGGTCCAAACGCTCTGCACAAATCTGTTATGGTTCTTTTTCTTCAATTTGCGTCCACGTATCTATGTCCGTGATGAAATGGGTCTTATTTTGTTCCAATGCGCTGTTTACGTGTTCGTAAAACGTTGCTGTACTAGTTGGTGCGTAGGCCTGTACAATTTTCAATTGATATTTTGAATTTACATAGATTATACAATATATTGCTCAGTTAGATACACCCTAAACGCTCATTATGTTGTTCTTTAAGTTCTGATTGATAAAATATCCACTACCACCTTTTGATGATACTTCATTTCCGTTGTAATAAAGGCTATAGTAATATATGATAAATATTGTAATGTATTGTAAATTGCAGTACCCTGTTTGGGACCAAGTATTAGTAGACATTAAATTTTCTGTTCTCCAAATTGAAACACATATAAGGGGAGTAAATTTTACAGATACGTTAAATTTTTATTTTTGTAGTATTCAATTAAGCGGTAAATTCGAAATTGTATGGAATAATTTATGATATGGTATTGTAATACCTCTTAAGCATATAACAAAAGTGAACGTGTGAGCTGCTTCGCAAGCCTGGGCGGAGTCTTTAAAAGTTCTTTTGCGATGGCTAATACTTAGTGACATATTTAAGATGTTTAGCTATCAGTACAGCGAAGTTTTTGTATCATGTCAAAATAAATTACATTACTCAGTCTAATCGGTGGAAGTGTACATTCAGAAAAATGCACATTACACAAATTATACTGATTTCTTCACATAAAACATGTTTGTCGAAGGAATAATACAAAAATTTGTTCTTCTGATCTGTTACCTTGACCGGAGTATGCGCTAAAGCCTAGTATATAAAGATTGATTTTTGCGTTGTTCTACACTGGCGAGCAAAAAAAACCGGACCACTTCTATATTATCAAACGTACTGCATCGCATTTGTTCGAAACTGTTTACAACTACTGAATATTTATATAGTAGGATTAGCAACATGTGAAACAATAAAAAATTATCTCATCTGTACAGCAATTTACACTTAAGTGTTTTTAAATTTGGCGTTTATTAGTGTTACCAGCAAATTTCTGTAAAACAAACGATCGAACAACTAGAGCAGCTCGAATTGTTGCTCTGGTTGAAGATGAACGAAATCAGCGTTATATATATTGCGGCAAGTTTGGGAATCAGCCGTTCCAGTGTTCAACGAGTGTGGTAACGGTATTAGGAGGTGGGTTTACTTGGAAGACGGCCAGGATCGGGACGAAAAACGACTACTTCAGAACGGGATGACCGCTTTATAATTTTATTTGTATTAAGAAACAGGCATATTACTGCAGTTAGGGTAAAATGTCTGTTGGAAGAACGTGGTAACAATATTAGCGGAGGGACGGTAAGAAGGAAACTTCGAGAAGCCAATTTAAAGGCGTACAAGCCAGCCACAGGGCCTAAACTTTTCAGAAATCATCGAGTAGGCATGCTTAATTTTGATTGTATCCACAACAATTGTACTTTTTACGGACGAGTCAAGATTTTGCTTATACGGTATTGATGGTCGAGATAGAGTGTGGGGGGCCAGGGGAACGCTATGGACAGTGGAATTTCTCTCATCGCGTCAGTTTTCAGGGAGGGGCTTTTACAGTTTGGGCCGGTATTTCTTAGGAAGCTCGTCCGGAGTTAGCCTTCACTCATTAACAGCAGTCGACATGTGGTAGATATCGTCCAAGAACTTGTAGTCCCGTATGCTACATTTATAGGCGGTGCTTTTATTCTAATGATAACGCTCCGCCACATATAACAAGAGTTGTCCATAACTGATATCTTCAAAAAGTACAACTAACCGTCTTGGAATTCTCTTATTGTGGACTTGAATCCAATAGAGCACATCTGAGATGAGCTTGGGAGACACATTAGAAGCCGAAAACCCTTACCTACTAACTTACGTGGGCTTAGAACAGAATTTACAGAAGAATGGTACAACATCCCGCAAGAATACAAGTAGTTATAAGAGCAAGAGGAGGCCACACTTCTTATTAAAACTCCAAGAAGACACTTTGGGTTGCATTATTTCGTTCATGTTTCCTTTATTTTTTGTTAGTTGTAAGAATTTCTTTCGTTATATGAAAATATTAGCTTCATAATATCAGAGCACAATATTTAGGTAGTTAAGAAATCAGACAGGTAGTTGATGGTATTGTATTTATTGTATTTAAAACAGCGTGATCTAGGACGCGGTTTTCCAAGCATCTTTAAGCACTGCAGCCATCATTGGCTTATTGAACGCCCTTAGTAAGAATTTTGCCTATCTGGGGTAATTCCAACTGCAGTAGTGATTTTTAACGTGTCACACATCGTAGTGGCACGGGACCTACGGCTTTACTTCTTATCCGACAGAAGGCCCACTTTCACATTTTTCCCCGCTAGAAAAATCTCACCGATCTCAGTCAGGTTGGACTCCATGTACCTTGGATCTATAGGCAAATGCGCTAACCACTAGACTACCGAGGCCGGCTAGTTGGTGGTAGTTTAATATAGTTTGCAACATCTATTACAGATCCATTGCAGGAACTGTTAAACGTGCTTAATTGCAAAACATTACTGTAATACACGTTAATAAGAACACCGTCGCAGTAGACAGTGCTCAATTACATTCATGTTCTACTAGAAGGCTCAAATCCGTTCTCTTACTTTCAGGTTTTAAGGGTAAAAATTGTGAAGAAACCATTCTGCACTGTGAAGATAATCCTTGCGAAAATAGTGCCCTTTGTCTTACAGAAGAAGATCACCCTGTCTGCTACTGTGTTCCAGATTACCATGGAGATCGGTGCCAATATCAATATGATGAATGTGAATTGGGACCAGGGTAAAACATTTAATACATTACTAAATTTTATCTAAGAATAACCTGCGCAGGTGCAAGAATGGAGGAACTTGCATCGATGGAGTGGCAAATTCTACCTGTTCGTGTCCTCCATATTTAACAGGTGATTACTGCGAGTGCCTTATAGTGGGACAAAATCAACTAGACTGTACTTATACACTCACTACAACTACTGGTGCAACAATTACAACGTGGAGAACCGCAGAAACTCCCCTGACAATAACTGAAACAACGCTGAAACATGAAGATTTTAACATTACCACAATATTGTTCACTCAAGTGCCAAATATATCTAATCCTTATACTGAAAATGTTACATCTTCCTTCTATCCATCTACTGAAATTTCGATCATTTACAATGACACTGAATTACCTCCTTCTGTGTTTCCAAATACAACGCTTGCCGAGATTACCACCATTGAATTATTTACAAGACCCAGAATCACCACAACAGAATTGTTTTCTACAGCAGAAACAGCCACAGAAGAATCAAGTTCAACTGAAACAGAAACTTATAAGCCATCGGTATTTACAACGGAAAAATTAACAACAGTTGAACATGAACCAAGTTCAACTAAACTTACTTTTACTACAGAAGAAATACTAACTACTGTATTAATTACAAAAGCTTCACTTACTACTTCAACAGAAGAGCCATTGTTGCCTTCGACCGAAAAAATTTCATCAACACAGGAAGTTTCATCAACAGAGCAAATAACATCAACAGAAGTAATACCATCAACGGAGGAAATACCAACAACAATCGAAATTTATCCTTTTACATCTACCAAAGTTATTACCGCAGTGCCAGATCAAAATATATCTTCCACCCTTGACACCACAACAACATCAACAATAGAAATTATTACCACAGAATTTGAAGAACACTCAACTCTATCTATTGAATTAACTTCTCCTCCAATTATTACAATGTCAACTAGCAAAGTGACAAATGGAATAAATGCTACCGTTGTAACGGAAGTTTCACAAACACCTACAATAACGTCCTCAATAACAACGTTTTTAACAGAAGAGCCCACGACTTATTTGTCCACTATGGAAACTGAATCAGTATTTCCTGAAACTTCTTCCAGTTATACTGAACTTACCACCGTAAGAAGAGAAAATGTTACTAAACCAATTATAACAGATTGTTCCAAGTCTGAAAGCGGTTGCCAGAACGGTGGTACCTGCATATTTACTTCTGGTGGATACAAGGTTGGTATTGCAAATAAAATATAATTTCTAGGTAAGCGAATGAACCAATTAGTTTATACATTAATATAGCCATGTAGGCAATCAAACATGCAGGTCAATTTTGTTAATTATTTGTAACTTATACATACAAAGTGATTTTTTAAAAAGTCAATTGCAGCAAGCCTAGAAAAAAAGCTATTCCGTCTGCAGTCAGCTTTGAATGACATTTACCTGTATGTCAAACTGTGTGACAGTTCAGGTAGTTAAAAATTTTGGCCCAACAAAATGTGAAAATGAACAAGTATTTAGTTGCAACTGATTTGTAATTTATTAAGGTAAATAAATTACAGGTTTTTCGTCAGGATTTCTTGATTGGCAGCTATGCTGTTACAATTTTCATATTGTCAGATTCTAAAGCTTAATATAGACGGGACAAACCCTAAGCTACTGCAATTGACTTTTTAAAAAATCACTTTGTATCTGTGGTGTGTATTGATTTATTCGCTGTCCCAACTATACGTTATGAATTTACATAAGACGTTTTAGTGCATTTGTCCGTATGATGTGGAAGGACCTTTGTGCGAGGTGGCTTTAGGAATCAGAAACGCGGCGTTTGGTGGAGATTCATACTTAACCCATCGGTTGTTGAACACTTCTGGAACTGAAATCGAATTTACGACAAAAACTCTATCTCCAAGCGGTCTAATTTTTTATTCAAATATAGACACAACGTATATGGCACTGTATCTAGAAAATGGTTACTTAAAATTTATATTTTCCTGTGGTTACCAAACTATGTTGTTGAGTGAACTGAGAAATCCTGTCAATGATGGGTTTGATATGAACATCACGGCTAAGTGAGTACTTTTCGCAATTATATAATACCAAACCAAATCCGCAAATTTCAGGCTGGAATTTAGTAAAGATTTTAGAGGTTGTAATGCAACAGTAACCGTTAACAGTACCCTAACAATGAGTGGAAATCAAGTTGCAGTTGTTAACCAAATAATTAAACCAATCTCTGTACTCCATATGGGAGGTCTTCCTCAGGAAAAGTTTAAAGAACACTTACCAGCTATGGGTTTTATGGGCTGCATTACTGATCTTAAGGTTCTCTAACCAACACACATTTTTTTGAGTTAGTAAATTTTTGTTTGTGCTTTGCAGGTGTTTGGAAAAAAGGTGGACATATTTAAAGGAGCAGAAGATGGATTTAAAATTTCTGAATGCTCCTCTTTGGCCTGTTTGTCTAATCCCTGCAGTAATGGCGGCACGTGTATTGAAAACGAAGAGGACTGGCACTGCCACTGCAAAAATGGGTACATATATTTAATGCGTTCAATTCGAGCGACAAGCCATTGGTATTATCATTTGGTTTACAATTGATTATTTCACTAACTTTTTACGACCTTTGGCTTGAAATGTTGTTTAAATATATTATTATTTCCTCGGCATCCAGCGAAGTTTATACTAACTATAAGTAGACAACTGGTCACACAACAGAGTATGCATGCTATCTATTTAAAGTATTATAATCTGTGATAAATGTATAGAACTTTTTGTTTTTGGTATTAACCCGTTGTCAATTCGTTGTGTGTTAAGAATTGTAAGAAAGATAAGCGGCATTTTTGTGTTGTGGGAGCTCAGTTGGCAGAGCGTTCGCTTTCTGGACAAAAAGGTCGAATATGTATAAGTGTAAGTATAAATATATTGTGCTACAACCCATCATACCCAATCTTCAACGCGATTGGCAATTACGGATTCTTAAAGACGTCTTTGACGTTCAGATTCGACGTTAAACTGTAGTCTCCCCGTGCCGCTACCTTGACGCTGAGAAAATGCACGGTGTCGGTGTCTATCAGTGGGACAAAAAGGCTGTCGACGAATGAAAAACCTCATTTCTCGTCGTTTTCAAGATTTTTTCCAGAGAAAGATTCGAATATGGGACTCACATGTCTTCACATTTTAAAACAATCTATTGTAAAATGATGACTTTTGAAACTACAATGTTGTTGATATTTATTTTTTTGGTGGACATTCGAAGGGTTTTTACTTACCGACTTTGATCTTTTTAAATAGAAGATAAAATGTATACAACGTAATTTTTACGTCAATCCAATTTTATAAGAACATTTTTAAGGATCCATCGGCTATTGACCACTTCTTTTGCAGATATTTAGGAAAACTTTGTGAAAATTCAATTTGTGATAACAACCCTTGCCTATTTGGTGCCACTTGTTTAACATTCACTGGTAGTGGATACATTTGCTTATGCCCTTTTGGAAAACATGGACACTTTTGCGAATATGGTAATGACATATTTTAACCAAGGAAAATTATTTTAAAAATATACTAAACTTACAGATATGGAAATAACTGAACCGAATTTTTCATCAAGCATACGAGGGTTCTCCTCATATGCTGCCTATCCTATACCAATTGGAGGAATTTCTAGTAATATGGAGCTAAAATTTAGATTTGTACCAAGCACAATGGATCAGATTTCCATCCTAATGTTTATTGGACAAACAGGCCTTCATGATGCGTCTTCTGATCATATGGCTGTTAGTTTTGTTAAGGGATATATCATGCTCACTTGGAATTTGGGTTCCGGTAACTAAAATTGTATGCTATAAATTTGATTCTATTTTTTAAAATATTTTAGGCCCGAGGAGGATTTTCACATCCAGTCCACTCGTAAAAGGAAAAAGCAGCTACTTGTTGCGATTGGGACGATTAGGTCGAAGAGCTTGGTTATCAGTTGATAATTTGGGGAATATTACTGGAAGATCTCCGGGAAACTTAGCTCAACTTGACGTTGTTCCTATATTATATCTTGGTAAGTTAGAAATTGTCCATATTTTGACTAGGGATTTTATGGTGGCCTTTAGGAGGGCATAATTCCCCAAACTTTTCCATCCTGCCTCATGATCTTCCACTGCACACCGGCTTCTCTGGATGCATCTATGACGTAGAGATCAAATCAGGAAACTTGGTAATACCATTGTTAAGTTCAAGACAAGTAGTTGGAAGAGCACTGGGACAATGTGGTACCACGGAATGCCACGAACAGTTATGTCAAAACGGAGGCGCTTGTCTGCACCATGGTGGAACTTTTGCGTATGTATTTACAGTAAATTAAGATATGGACGCATTCACTATTTCCAACGATTTCAAAAGCAAGCTATTTTTAAATCAAAATAATATTTGATCAACTGTATATTTTGGAAAGTAGCAATAAATGTTAAATTTATTATACTAAAATATAAATGCAATAAATTGCTTAAATCAATTCGGTATTATCAAAACATTCAAATTCCATACTAGTGAACAAATCTATAGGTCTTTGGGTGGTCTTGTTGAACACTGTAGATATATTATGTTACGGTGCGAGATATCTATGACAACTATGTTTTGCAGATGTCTGTGCCAAGATGGTTGGTTTGGTCCCCTCTGTTCGGCTAAATACAATCCATGTGATTATGCAAGGAGTAATTGTTCAATTGGATCTACATGTGTTCCTTTACTAACGGGATACGAATGTGATTGTCCTGTAGAAAAAACGGGAATATTTTGCGAAAAAGGTATGCCAGCCTGGAAATAAAATACATTTCTGTATCTTTAACAAACACATTTTAGATGAAAAACTATCAGATGTCAGTTTATCTGGCAGAAGATCATATATATCTTTGAAACCAGACAACTTTGAAAACTCCAAGTTCGCTATTGAGCTACAGTTACGAACCTTAAGTGATCGTGGATTGGTTTTATTTATTGGGCGTAAGGAGAATAGTTTTTTATCGTTAAGTATGCAGAGTGGGATTTTGGAACTTCGCGTGCTTCCAGGTACAACAAAAATGTATACAATTAATATGCGTAAGTAATACCGCGGATGTCATTTTGATGCAGATTACTATAGCTGGCATAGTTTTTGAGAGTATCCTGTAAAATTCTCAAGTAGGCTTGAATACGTGGCGTCACACGTTAGCTTGGCGTATAAACAATATTTCGATTTTAAACTTTTTCTCCTATTTTTACTTTGTCTTGCATCTATTCAAACAATAAGTACGTCAAAGTAACAAGAACTGGTTCAGCAAGATGTATCAAGAATAGAAAGGATTTAAGGTTGTTTCCAGTTTGTTTCTTAGAGTATGGAGAATAGGAAGATGAAATAGTACGGTATATAGGTGGCGTCATTTTTGAAAGCATTTTTTTCTTTTTCTTCGGCCTATTTGGATATCCACTCCTGGATGTAGGCCTTCTCCAAACGTTTTCCTGCATAAAGCTGTTTGTGTCCAGTTTTTTCCGGCTAATTTTTGGAGATCGTCTCGCCAACGCGGTTTCCCACACTTCTTTTGTAGTTATTGGGCGCCACTGTCCATCTCCATTTATACTGAACTACTCTTTGAATTACGTCCGTGACTCTTGTTCTGTTTCTGATATCCTCCTTTTTTATCCGAACTTCTAAACTGATCCCCGGGATTGCATGTTCCATTGCTCTCTATTTGTTTTGAGTCTCTCCGCGCTTCTATCCGTGAGAGTTATGGTTTCTAGATCGTATGTGGTTACAGGAAAAACACATATGTCATACACCTTCCTCTTTAAGTTTATTATGGGGATACTATGTGATTTCAAGATGTATTCAAGTTTATCAAACGCCGCCTAACTTAGTCCTTATTCTTCTCGTTATTTCGGCAGTTTGATTTTCTTTACCTAACTTGATGTTATGCCTCAAGTATACATATTCATTAACAGTATCTATACCGTGATTTTCGTTGGTGATTTGGATATTTTCCCGAGACAGTATTTTCGTTAATGAAAAGTTCATTTTAAGACCAATGTGTTTGAAGGCATGTTGTAGTTGTTTTAACATTATACCTAATTCATTAATGTCCCTGTTGATGAGAGCGATATCATCAACGAAATGGAGATGATTTAAGAAGTTTCTATCAATATTGATGCCTTTGTTTCGTCTTTCTGTTGACGGGAAAGTGTATGTGTGAAATATGAATCGTTCAAAATAAATTGTTGGTCCAATTCGCAATTGAAAACAAAATTGTTAAGTATTGTTAACATAGTTTTTAATTTCATATCCTTATACGTACAAACTGTAGAATTGGTATACGCATGATTTATCATGATTTATAGTTTTGTTTGTCTTTTTATGTTTTTTAATAATAATTACATTTTTAATTAAAATTTAATGATATTGTTTTTAATAAATAAACTATAGTCTAATACTGACAGTAGTTGTAATTATATGATTATTTTCAAACAAGAAATCGAGAGATTTACTCTTTTGTCTGATTAGTGACTGCATACATCAAGAAATTTACTTTAAACCCCTTCAGTGTACATGTGCGATCTCGTTTTACTTTGAAAACAAATATCATTCTCAAGAGTTATGGTAATCACCAGTTTATTGTCAGCTATTCCATGCCACGGAGTCACAATTGTCCAATAATAAAACAATTTTTTACATTACTTTTTTTAATTTACATATTAGTATATTTCACTTTGCTTTACAGGATAAGAAACAAAGTTAAATAACCCTTTAGCAACAAATAAAAGTACTGACATAATTGCCTTTCACCCATATTTTATATTTAAATAAATTGTTATAGAAACATATAATTTTCAATTATTTTTAAACTACTCTTTGACACTTAAGTTTGCTGAAAGTCAAATAAAAATAATATAATATAAAAAATGTAATAAACATAATAAGGAAGATCAATAAAAATAAGACTACAGAACTTATTTTAATTTAAAGAAAGTACAGGGAATCGAAAGACGTTTAAACTGATGTAGCACCATTTAAGATCTTCGAAGTTGTACCAGCCGAGCCCAGGGGATGAGACAGCACTGGTCCGCCCTCCTTATAAAACAAAATTGTCACTGCATTTTTTTTACAAATCAGGCATACAAAAAGAAACGAGAAGAAAGCATTTTCCGTTGGCCCACCCTGTTTATTAGTATTAATTCCATAATAAACTTTTGCAGTGTTAAATAAATAGTGAGACGTATTTTTGCAAAAAAAATAAAATGATTTGAGTGGCTTTTAGATTATTTAGTATTACTCTATATATCTTTCTAAATTTAATGGTGTTTTTTTTTAAATTTACCATTTAGGGGCTAAAAACTGAGAGTAGTAAGTTTCCGGGTATTTCTTTAAAATATAATTAACATAATTTTCCACGTGTGCTGTATATGTTTTTTTAAATATTAAATGTTATGTCAGTGAAGGAACTGAGGTGGCCCAAATGTAATCAAAATCTCCGGAAAATGACGACTTCGATAGTGAACCTGAATATTTTAGTTCAGACTATGTTCCATTCGAATCCACCAATTCCGATACTAGTTTAATTGAGGTACAATTAGTGATATAAGTCAATTTTGGAAAGAGGTTTAACTTTAACTATTTTTAGAATCTCTCTTTTTCCGTACGAATTAAACGGACCAGAAAATTGAAAGCCCTATTAGTTAATAATAGATTAGACCTTCCATTATCTATTGGAGTAAGATTTATAATTTATACAAAAAAACGTAAATTCAATGTTCATTAATTTCATATTTGCAATTTTTTTTAGAATTCAATTGTGTCGGAAACATCTAAGTCTAATGTATTTTGGGGCCTCGGCGGAGTTGTGCGGAAACGTAGCCACTCGAGGTCACGCGAAATGTAGCCGATCCGTTGGGGCGTTCGAATATCAGCCGGGGCGACCGCATATCGCTTAGTTAAGTTAAGGTGCATGCTGCATGAATGGTTAGTAAGTAAGGGACGCCCGCACCCCCCTGAAGTAATGCGAAAGCGGTTCAGGGGGGGAACGGTAGTATGAATGAATGAGAAAAAAAATGTCTAAAGTATTACTGTATTTAAGCAGTTTAGACAATGCTAAAAGAAGTAGAAAAATTTAATGAAACAGAAAAAGAAACCGTAAATAATTTAACTCAAACGTAGGGCGAAATACTGTTCTATCCCCATCCATCAACTCCGAAATGTCAGAGGTTATTCCTTTGATTGAGGTTGTATAATATACAGGGTGTATCAGAAATAGGTACAAATATTAAATCCGATGGTAGATTACAATATAAACAAACTAGAAAAAACTAGAAAATAATAATTGAAAATTTGACCCAAAATTGTTTGAGTACCTCAGGATAATAACAAAAATTTGAGTTCCAAGACATTTTACGCAAAGGAGAGTGAGATAGAAGTGCAAAAAATTTCTTATCACCTGCAACAAACCAATACTATTAGGCAGGTCAGTAATTTCTATTCAGTCTGTTGTTGTTATCACGAGCCAGACAAGTTTTTACGTGTTTGCCACTTCTACAGCTTAAATGCATTTTCTATGTATCATCAGCAGTTCTCAAACAAAATTTTACTTTATTTTTTAATTCAATAAAGTAAACTTAATGATTTTTGAAAAATGAATAGTACCATTGAATTCTACTTGAGCCAATCTATTACTGGTTCAAATATGTGTACCTATTTCTGATATACCCTGTATAAGCATGTTAAAATATGCAAACAGAAATCCAGTAATGAAACAGACCCTGGAAATATTTATTTAACCAAAAGCCAAAGTTTTATGGCAGCAACGGCTTCAAAGAATCAAAATTTTTTTAAATCGGGGAG
>JABXWE010102043.1:0-75791 GCA_014611495.1 Limonius californicus
ATCTTGATTAAGTAACTTGGAATGTTTAGGAGTATCATTTTGTAATGGAGCCCGTCGTGCCAGATCTTGTCAAGCGGTCTCTGCAGATCTATGAATCGCAGTGTATTCTTGTTCCTCGAACCCTTTTTCAATTGCTTCACTTATTCTAAGCAGTTGGTGAGAGGTTGAATGAGATTTTCGGAAGCCGAATTGATGAGGAGGGATTGTATCATTTAGCAGTAGGTCATCTTGTAGTCTGGTAAGTATTACTTTTTCAAGGAGCTTGGCCAAAGTTGATAAGAGATTGATAGGCCTGTAACTGTCTGGGTTGTCCTTCGGTTTTCCTACTTTATAAATGGGGAGTATAATTGCAGTTCTCCAAGGGGTCGGGAAATGTCCCAGTCTAAGACAGGCATTACATATTGTGGTTAAATAAGCCACCGCCTTCTTGGTGAGGTGGTTTAATATTTCATTAGTTATTAAGTCGCGCCCAGGAGTCTTACGTTTGCGTAGTAGAACTATATATGATTTAAGTTCTTGAGCAGATGCAGGAGCTATTGCTGCGTTATCTTGTTGTTGAAAATTGGCAATTGTGTTTGTTACCTGATACTCGAAGTGTTCGTTTTGTTCTCCTATGTTAGGTGTAAACACCTGTTCGAGATGCGTTGCTAATAAGTTTGCTTTTTCATCTTCGGAAGAGTATGTGGAGTTATTGTCTACCATAGGATAGATTACGTTCGGTTGTCTTATCAGTCGTTTGGTGGCCAACCACATAGATGAATCGCTGGGTTGTATCTCTTCTAGGTAGGAATTGTACCTTTGGATTCTTAAGCTGTCTAGTTTTTGCTTTACTAAATGACATAGCTGGTTATATAATGTTTTGAGATACGGTAAACGAGATCTCTGCCATTCCCTTCTGTACCTATTCTTCGTTTTAATTAAGTTAAGTATGTGGTGGGTGTCCTGATATGGTCAGCAACTTTCCTATATTTCCATGGTGTGGTAGATTCCTGTATACTTTCTTGTATTGCAGATGTGTACTATCGAACTGCATTGTCTATATCCGGTGGTGCTTCAATTGGCCCGATCCGTCTCAGTTATAGATCAAGGGTTGATTGGAAATTTCCCCAGTCTGTTTTTCCGCAGGCTAGTTTAGGTGCTGGAGGTGTTGTTTGTGGGGTGTTATAGAAGCTGATAATAACAGGTAGATGATCCGAGTCTAGTTCAGATGTTACTGTTTGTTATATTGGATTGGTAACGTTTTTATGTAATATAACATCTAATATGTCAGGTTGATGATCTGCTCTATATGGATGGTAAGTGAATTCATCTGGGGCTGATATTAGAATACCGTGGTTGGCCATAATATTAGGTAATTTGGTTCCGTCAAGGTTATTAGCTTGACATCCCCATATGGTGTTTTTTGCATTTAGGCCTCCCAAGAGTATTGTGGGCTCATCACTATTGAAAAGTTTGCCAATTTCATATTCAAGAAGCCGCTTATTTGGTGGTTTGTATGCTGACGTGAGAATTAAAGAGCTATTATTTTTCGTAAGTATTTTTATAGTAATAGCTTCTATATTTTGAAGATCACTCATATGAAGAAGGTGGTGATTGAGTTTCTTCTTGATTATTATCGACTCCGCCGGATGCGATTAATGCTTCTCTGTCTTTCCGGTACACGTGATATCCAGGGATTCTGAACTTTTCTGTGCTGATAAAATGAGTCTGTGATACAAGCTATGTCTATGCTGTGTCGTGTCATGAATTCTATAAAAGTTGAACGTTGAGTCTTGAGATCATTGGCATTCCAATTAGTCACTGTTAGGTTATTTATTAATGGGGCATTATTTTGATCCATTGACTAGCAATGTTGGAAGTAGTGTTGTTAGAAATGGCATTAGTTTATCTAAACAGGGAATTAGCAGTTCAATTATTTTCTTTAATATGGTGGTGATGAAGTCAGCTGATTCTTGTTGTCCATCAGCTGTTGTCGTGTTGGGTTTGGGTGCAGAGCATCCAGGGGAAGATGACTCATTTGCCTTATTTTCTTGTCTATTGCTTAAAGTTTGGGAGTATAATCTATTTTGTGTGCGATAACTAGAGCTTCTAGTTTGGCTCTGGTTAATCTTAGCATAGTAACTGCAACCTTTGTAGTTAGCGGGGTGCTTTTCCAGGCAGTTTACGCACTGAGGATCTTCTCCGGGTCGTTTAGGGCAGTCACTATATAAATGATTGCCTGTACACTTTACACAACGTGCTTGTGATTGGCAGTAGTTACGGGTGTGTCCGTACAACTGGCATTTTTTGCACTGAGGAACTTCTGCTGTTTTTCTTCGTATCTCAACTTCTACGATGCTGTAATTTAGCTTTGTTAGATTGAATATTTCCTTGCCTTGTTGAGTATTACTAAGATCCACAGCACATAGTGGAATCGGGTATCTGTTCTTATTGTAGAGTCTGGCAATTTTCAGTACTGGGTAATTTAAGGCTGTTAACTCAACTTTAATTTCGTTTTCAGTAAGTGAGACGGGGACGTTTCGGATTATTACAGATAAGTTGTTTACTTCAGGGTCCTTAAGTGTGTGATAGTTTAGTTTGGTCTCGTTGTAATGTTTAGTCATCGCTCGGTAATCTTCTATGCTGGTAAGATTTACTCGTAATTGTTTATTTTTAGCTACGGTGGTAAATTCACTCTTGGCTATTTTCTTGAGGTCAGAGATAATTTCTTGATATTTTAATTTATCTGCATTGTGCAGGTAAATAGGTGGAATTTTTATTTTTCTCTCCGTGGTATCTACAGGTGTTGTGGCCTCGGAGGTATCCATGGAACTTATGGCTGCGGCGTGTTTGCCTTGATAAATTATTTTCCCGGCATTTTCTATTTGTTTCGCCGAAACAAAAAATTTATTGGTAGCTATTAAATTTTGTGGTTCAAAAAGATACTTTTTATTCGGTTCTGTTATGGGTGGCGAGAGAGCAGAGCTGTTTCGTTTAAGATTGATGTCATTCATCTTGTTTGGGGAACCCCTCCTCAGGGGTTCTTGTTAAAGATTTTTAACAGTGATTACAAGTTGTGTTTATTTATGCATGCACAAATAAATAAATAAATGAATAATATTACTTATCTGAAGCCAGCGGCCTCGTAATCAATCGCGCGCGATAAACGTTGACACTTGCACTTCCTGGCACTTGTGATTGCTTAGAAAGCCAAATAGCAACTCCCAATTTAACCTTTAAAATTCCCAGCCAACAACTGCATAAAAAATATTTTGTGTTCTGACCTACATAACTTTGTTAAGTTGATATCCAAAATCTCCCATTGTTTAGTTATAGAAACTACCAAATAAGGCATGAAGTGTAGCCTACAGGTTCAGCTAGTATAATTGTATACTCCTAGTATTTTCACATGTTAGTTCAAAGTCAGTTGAGGTTCCATTACGTTATATTAGTATAAGTAAAACTTAGTTTAGTATTATCAGAAGCTATTGGCATTAGATAAGGCTAAGTTAGCCTTGATTGTTGATATGAAAGAGCGAGATCTAGGACGCGGTTTTCCACACATCTCTAAGCACTGCAGCCATCATTTGGCTTATTATACACCCTAAACTAAGAATTTTGCCTATCTGGGGTAATTCCAACTCCAGTAGTTATTTTTAACGTGTCAAACATCGCAGTGGGTTGGGACCTACGGCTTCACTTCTTATCCGACAGAAGGCGCACTTACTGATTTTTCCCCGCTAGAAAAATCTCATCGAGCTCGGCTAGGTTCGACCCCGTGTCCCTTGGATTTAAAGGCAAACGCAGTTAGCCTTACGAAAAAATTTAAATTCTATAACAGTAAGTTTAGCATAGATTAGGTTATGTTAGCTTAGAAGAGGATAGATTAGATTAAACTTCGAAGGTAAAATATTATTACAGAGTGAGCGTGCACTTAACAGTATTCTATATGTTTATTTTCACTTCCTTGTGGTTGAATAGATATGGGAAGCTATTGTAGACGAAAAACCAACTTACTGACTTTCCACGCATCACCTCAACGTTAAAAATTAAAAATTAGTCCAAGTTTCCTATTCTAAATGAATCGCTATTAACTGTTATCCCATCGCAGTTCATTGTTCTATTATTAAAGACTACCGGAAATTAGATAATTAAATCGTTGCGATTTAACTGCTCGTGTAAAACCTTTTAATTTTCCGCCATGCTCAAATCCAACCTCATCTACTTTCAGTTAAATTAGTTTTTATAATATAATGATCAAGCCAAAATTAACTTCTTAGTGTTCGTAGCCACACGTCAGCTGTCAAATACTGTTGAAAATATATCATTTGATCGTAAACAATTTCATAACGCTGTAATTAACTTGTCACATTTCAAAAGGAAAATTATATAAATATTTGCAATAACATGCCACTGGTATTAACATTCTTTTTGTTGTAGTCTGTGCGGGTAAAAGTTGAAATGATGTGGTTCTGTTTTCATACTGCGGAAGCAATAAATAAATGCGGTTTTTACTTTGTCGGAAACGAGGCCACTGGAAAAAAGTCAAGGGACAAATGAAACTCACGGAAAAAGTTCATTGGGAAACAATCATCTAGAAATGAAAGGGAGGTTAGGTCAATATAAAAGTGTACTGGATAAGTTGTGTGCAAATTCAGGTAGGATAAATTAAATTGGGTTAGGTAAGGTTAAGTTTGCTTAAGTTAAGTGGATGATAATCAAATTACGTTAAGTAAGGTTTAAGTTCAATTACGTTAAATTGTCTACAATTAAGTTAGGTTAGGTAAAGTTTAAGTTTGCTCAAGTTAAGTGGACGTTAATCAAATAAGTTAAGTAAGGTTTAAGTTCAATTACGTTAAATTGTCTACAATTAAGTTAGGTTAGGTAAGGTTTAAGTTTGCTCAAGTTAAGTGGACGTTAATCAAATAAGTTAAGTAAGGTTGAAGTTCAATTACATTAAATTGTCTATAATTAAGTTAGGTTAGGTAAGGTTTAAGTTTGCTCAAGTTAAGTGGACGTTAATCAAATTACGTTAAGTAAGGTTTAAGTTCAATTACCTTAAATTGTCTACAACTAAGTTAGGTTAGGTAAGGTTTAAGTTTGGTTAGGTTAGATTGACATTAAGTAGGCTACAATTAAGTTAAATTAGGTAAATCTGACTTCTTTCTCAAGTACTTTTTATTCTTTAACTTTTGCGTTTGTGCGGTAACCTTTTGTTTGTGACAGCAAAGACTTGCAATTGTAAATAGATTTCTTAAATTTTATGAAATAAAGTATTTCGTCTGCGGAATTACGACGTTTAACAAGTACGAAAAAGTCCACGAGACATTTCATTAGGGCCGTCCGAGCCTAAAAAATTATTTCGCTGTTAAAAAAATGTGTCACAGTTATTCTTTATACCGTCCATTAATTATATCAAAAGCGACACAAAGCAATAGATTTTCCAGGCGGCCTTCTACGCCTTCGGCAATAAATCTGTCTTTTCTTAATGGACCTCTAATTTTTAACTTTCGGAACCCGATAGGGCTCCTCCGGCCATTGGGTTCGTGCCCCTGCAGGGCTCTTCGATTATTATGCAAATGCAAGTCGCACTCTATGTTTAGAATGTAAGATTTCCATCGCGAATTTCAATTATTCAACGCAAACGTAGCTGTATGTATTTTCCGCACGATGTACTTTACCTGCCTAAATTCGAAACTCCTGCTTGGTATTCAGCGAGAAATACAAATATGGTAAACGGCGTTATAAGCTTAGGCTTATTTTGAATTTGTGTTCGTGGATTTGTATATCTGTAAGACATATAGTTGCAGATTTGCGGTTTTCTAAGTTGTGTTGATTTTTATGCCTTGTGTATCTTTTATTTCATGAAAAAACTGGAATTTTTCCCCGGACGTCTGGGGATCTAAAAAGTTGGTTTAAAACATTTCTTTGTGGGGTATTTTGCTAATGTGTTATTGTGGGCAAATTTTAAGATGAGATTAAAAATTCCTCGATAACACCTGAACTGGATTTTAAACTTTCTGGTTTAAAATTCAGGCTGGCATTTTGGCGTAATAAAATATCCAGTTTAATTTCTGATTAGATAAAATCGTTAGTCACGCAAATGACGTAAACTTTAATTTATTTTGTAACGCTAAACCGTTACAGTTTTGAAAATAATAAGGCGTTCGAAAATTTGAAGTTTTCCATAAAATATATTTCAAAGATTTCTAAAAGAATCTTTTGGAAATTTTGATAAATGGTAAACACCATCAACACTGTTTCTTGTGGAGTACTAAAGTTGTACCTTCACGCTTTTTACGACTCTTTGAAAATGTAATTATCAATGATTCTGTATTCAACAATGTACGGGGAAATCGATATATACTATAAATGACTTAATGGCTCCTAGGAGTAAAATAATTGGGACCTCGGTGGAGCAGTGCGAATTCGCGCTGTCACTCTAGGTCACAGTGAAATGCGATGAATGGATAGTATGTAAGGGACGCCCGTACACCCTTGAAGTAATGCGAAAGCGGTTCCGAGGGGGGGGGGCGATAATATGATGAATGAAAAAAAAAGGAGTAAAATAATTTGGACATAAAAATTAATATTTTTGTAAAATTAAACAAAATTTGTGAACGGCGATTAAATCTTTGTTTCTCTTATTCTCTTTAATTTCTAGTTGTAACTTACCTTTGGGCAGCTCTGGAAGGATTTTAGAGTAATTTGCTTATGGCCGTAGTCAGAGAAACGCTATTTTTTAATTTCTGCGAGATTTAGATTTAGATTATCTCATTTCAACTTAAAAATTATGATTATAATAGATTTGTAAAAACAGATATCCATATAATGTTTCTACTATAGCATGGATAATACTACCAATTACAGTTGCTGATTTTGATAGGCGGTGGTAGATTTTTTTAAAATGGTTTTGTAGTCTAACAATGTAATAAATTCAAACCGTTAAGTATAACTGTATAGAAAACAAACAAAAAAACGAGGAGAATTTCTTTACCTTCGATGATTTTTTAACGAAACGTTATTTTCAGAACTACCCACATATAATTTATCATCTATTAGATCATTTGGTTGTACCACAAGATCAAATAAATTCTCCTTCCCAGATTTGATTATAAATGGGCCATCATCAACGAATGGTTATGCTAATCCTTCTTGCATTTTAAAGGAACCCTATATTCTGATTCTAAAGACTTTTTAATTTTAAGAATTGATAATATAGTAGCTTGCATTTGGTGAACTTATACGAAGGGTTAAATGTTTCTACATTCACTACTATTTGCTTTTATTTTGATAAACCTCTTCACGAGTTAAATTAGTATCCCGCATAACAATTTTTTTTTGAGAAATATGCACATATAGTTCAAAATTTCAGAATTTATTTTTTAAAGATAATAGCGCATCATATTTGTTTAGATTTAGATTTTTTGCGTTAGTTCCAGCTGTAGTAATGTTTTTCCAAACAATAAAGATCCTGTTAGGCTCCACCCAAGCATTTGGATTCAACAAAATGGAGTTCCTCCCCATTTTGCTGCACAAGTACAACAATGGGTTGACGATATTTTCGGTGATAGATCGGTATGGAAAAGAATCAGTCCAGAAATTAGTGAGCGTGCTATGCAAAGTGCTTTCACACGTGCTGATCAATGCCAACTGGCTAATGGGGGACAATTTGAACTTCCACTAGTTAATCTATTCATAACATTCTTATTTTCATTAAAAATGTTTTCTGAATTTTTTGAACTTTATATGTACTTTTCTCAAATAATTATGTTATACCTACTAATTTTTTTATATCACCATTTAACCATAGAGTAGATCTATCACAATATAGAGGAAAAATATGCTGCCACTTACAAAAATTAATGATGATGTTACAGCGCAGATACAATAGCCACTAGAAAAGAAATTATTAGGTGTTTTCTTAAAAAATAAAATGAAGAGTTTCGTGGTTTTTCTAAAACAACATTAAATAACAGGATTATTTTGTGCGGACTTTATCGCCACGCTTTATAATGATAATATTCCGATAAATGTAATTTAATGCAGTTTGTATCTGGATTTAGCTTTGAAAACGCCTATTTGCTTATTTATGTATTAAATTGGTCACGTGACAATTACTAAATTTTTAATTTGAAAACATATTTAAAAGTTATTGGGTATGAGAAAGGTTGCCACATGTGTTGCTAATATTTACGTTTAGCAAACATATTTCGGGCAAATCGCAACGACCTAATAAATAATTCCTGAACTAATCTCAAATTTATGCAAGTTCGTTCCTCCACTCCTGATAGAGAAGAAATTGTTGTGCAAGAATCGATTCTCGCTTTGCTGCATTCCTTCAAGTAACAGCGATCAATTTAAGGCAGCTTGAAAAAGAAACGGATTAAGTGTCTGTTTAATGCATTCCTCGGTTAGCAAACCAAAAGACACCTCAAGGTCGCATAGTTTCAAATTTCTTCCGTATTATATTAATATCATTTCGTGACGGTACATTCTTCTTCGAATGGTGTAGTCAGCAAGGATTGCTGGTGTTACCAAAGGCGACCTTCCTGGGAGAATAATCGGCCTTGAATTACTTTTTATTCAATGCTCGAATGACATACGGTTATAAAATGTATTACGTGGAGTGCATTGTGATTTCCACCCGTTGGAACGAATGGCTGTACTAGTTTATTGTCTTTCATATCCGCCCGAGCCGGATGCGAATTCAGCACCCACCTATTTTAAATTTGAATACAGAAAACCCAACATTTGAAGTTGATATTTTTAGAGTTACTTGCAGCTGAACTGTATTTTATTGTTTGATAAAGTAATTATAAATTTAGTTAAACAGAAAATACTGTTTAATGTTTTACAATATAGTCAGAATAGGCGCAGAGAATTATGCACATTCATTTTATTGCCACAATAAAGCTTGTAATTATTATCATGCATTTTGTTAATTGTTTCTTGTCTTGCCCCGTTGAAATTAATATTAATTAATAATTCAGAACAAGATTAGTCATTTTATTTTATTGTCTTTTTGCTGCTTTAGATGTAATTCCACGTCATTTTTAAGAGCAATGGAACATAAATAAATATTTATATTTAGGGAAGCAGTGCACTGGTTATTGAACCGAGATATGTGGCTCAGCGGTAGAGCGTTCACTTTCCATTCGGGAGGTCTTGGGTTCGAACCTCCGGACCGTCTGTCATAACTCAGGGTTTTTGTGGTTTTCCTAGGTCATATAGGTAAATGTTGGGACAGTATCATGGGCGAAATTCCATTATCACAATTTACCTAATCTTTCCCACCCATCATTCTCCGTTACTGGCCGCTAAGGGTTCCGGTTCCCGACTGGCCCTGTTTAGGGAAGGAACCTGCGGTGGATTTCCTTTGATTGTTGGTTTCAAACTTGCCTGTTGTGTTCTCTCAAAAACTTTCAATAACAGGGAATTTAGGGTTCACTGTGCTGATTCACTTAAAGTGTATTTTCTGTTTCTAAATTTGAAAAGCTTCAATTATATCCAATTCACGTTTATCACTGAAGAAATTTGCTTTTAACCTAGAAAGAGCTATTCAATTAGTACTTAGTCAAAAGCTTCCTTTGGCAGAAATGAAATAGATATGTTTATTTATTTACAACTGTATGTTGTTTACTTTTTCTGAGCAAGCTGTTATAAAACACAACCGACTTTTCCGGACTTTTCTTACCATTATAGAACGTTTTCTACTTCTTAAAAGGAAATGGCATTTTAATTAAGTTGCAGCTGGATTGTAATGCACTTGCTTTTATGCATTGTGCGTTTGTATACAATTTGAAGTCGAAATTTAATTAACTTTCTCCTTGCAACACTAATTGTAATGCATATGCTATCACTTTTTTTTTGGCAAAGTTATTGTATTGTTTTATTGCCTATTGTTAATACAAAACTATTTATGATATCTGTTGGAACTTTCAAGTAGCATAATAACAAGGTACTATGAACACTAAATTGGCAGTGTCCGTAATTTAATTATAGGTAATAAAAAATAATACAGAGGAAAGCTCAGGTGTTTAAAGGAATCGACAAAATTTCCACCTTTCCTTGCTTTCCGTTACCAAATTTAATATCGCCTTTATAATAATTATTTTATTTTGTTTAGTAATTACTATAACCGTTATTTAAATGTCGAATCCCACCCACAAGGTCGTTGGCAAACAGAACGATCGTGCCATTCTTGTGAAATTGCACGTGAATGAATTATATGGGAACGGTAGGAAGATAAGGCAGCAGGTCCAAGATAGACAGTGACTTATTTTGCACTTTTGGGTGAAATATTGGATTGCAAAGTTGAAGTTGTCTGTGTGGTGTTGCGGAAATCTATAGATCACCTAATAGTAGCTGTTCGAGCCGACAGAGGCTTTAAGCTGTGTAACCTCTAAACCGCACCTGACCTGTACAAATATTCTCGGCTCCAAATAGCTTTTGGATGATCGTTACACAGAGGCACGTTTGCTTTCTTTTGTAGCTTTGCTTTCACAATAAGTAGATAAATGGTGGATGCTTCGCTTTCTGTTGGGAAAGAGTCCATGAGAAACTGCTTAAGCTTATGTTTTCTGGTTTTTACCATTGATAATACAATTGATGTAGGGATAATTGGTGTATTATTAAACTATTAAGTAGTACGTTTTTGCCTGGAAGAAAGCTTATGGTTGGAGGTGTTTCAAACCTGCAGACTAAATTAAGCAATGATCGTATTGCAAAGAAAATGTAAGTAACTTTAAAAATTTCACTTTTATTTTGTATCCAAGTAGCTCTATTTTTGGATTTATAACCAATCAGGATAGTATTTTAGTAGTAACACAACAAGTGCATGTTAGTACCGTTGCTAGCACAACAAGTCAACGTTAGTTTTCCCTTCCATCAATTTAACTGTATCGTAATACATCAAATTTACATTATTCGAGAAATATTTTATCTAAATAGATGTCATGGCTAAAAAATAGTCCGAAAATGTTTATAGCCTTAGCTTAATCGTGCTTATTGGTGCATCAATAACCACTCGTGTTTCGCACTCCTTTTCATTTCAAAATTACAGAACAGTTTTTTTCAGAAATTGTATAGCTTCTCGGTGTCCTACGTTGGGTTAGGAGAAGTCAATTTGTCATTTTAGATTTTGTTGTTAAAGAATCGGATAAATAAATCGTTAAACAGTAGTTTACGATTAATTGTTAAACAGGTAACCTTCAAATAATATATTCCATATACTTGGGTAGGGTGTCTTATAATAAATGACCCATTACAAGTTGTTATCCTTCATGTAATATCTTTGGAAGGGTCGTTAAAAAGGCATTTATCAAACAGGCAAAACCTTTAATAAATAAATTGCAAACCTATTCAATGATTTTTCTACTTGCTTATAGCTGCTTGAACGCCTCAGCATTACCAGACGTTCTTATTTCTATTTATAACTTATTGTTGCTCGAAGTACAACTGAATTAATCCAGATAATCATGAAAATATAGGCATTGGTCCTGGAAAGTGATAAGTTTGGAAGCCAGACATCTTTAATTGTAAGCACAGTAATTACAATCTAAATTAATTACTGTTTATCACGGATTCTAAATAGGCAACATTTAAAAGAGAATTGTTCAGTTAGGGGAGATGATAAAGTGATTGTCGTAACTGTGGAACAAAAAGGAAACTACGCGTCTAGACTTCATTCACATGTATGCATTGCGTATTTGTAATTTCTAGATTAGGTATTTTGTTCTGGTTTGGCCAAATTCTCAAAAATACAGCTATTTATTGTAACTGCATTTGCCACTTTCACAGTATTTGCATAGCGCAATGCTTTAATTATAAATAAAAAGTGTTTTTGAGAAGTACATCTTCATTTGGCCAATCAAAATATTCAATTCTTTCAATTACGCAAAGATATTTCTGATTTTGTGTGTATACCCCACCATGGAAAATATCATTTGGTTATAAGCTTATTCTGGATGTTGTTACAAAAATGATGTCCAGGATATATAAACTGTTTTCCATTTACAGAAATATATAGATTGCTAAGTAAAAAGTGATTTCTAGCTAGCAACAAGCGCAATCGGCTTCCATTACAATGAAAATAAAAATGTCGGCATGCTTTTTCGCTGTAATTTCAAGCGGAGTGTACCCACTTTAAAAAGTAGTTGCAAAGTCGGATACTTTTCTAGATCCATGCCAGCATAAAAGAAGTTCTTATTCCATTCTTACCTTGACATTTAAATTAAAACAGTTCAGCGAACAGAGTGGTTAGTATTAAAAGTATATAATCAAGGTAGACAGACCTCCGTAATTAAGTTAATGCGAACTTTGGCATCTGTTTGGAACATTTGTAGCGATCTTTACCTCTGCGCGCATTTGAAATGAGGACGGAAGGTGTCTTTATGCTTTTGTTGTTCGCTTACTGGAAGGTCAATATATAAGTAAAACTGTTTACGTGTTCCCAATTAGAAGGTAAATGCGAACAGGACAGTGAGGGATCCGCAAGTTAAAAAGGACGAAGAACAAATTTTAGTTTCTCATGCTTAATAAATAGTACATACTGTAAAAGGTAGTATTGATTTTAGGAAGTGTAACAACCAACTGCTTCCAAATGTTTAAAACAATTTAAAGAGTTATTTCAATCCATCAAAATTTCGGTCGATATTTTTACTTACATTCCAATGTAGGCAAATGTAAAGTTGTGAATCTTCGAAAAATAATCATTTCTAAGTCATGGTGTCATTATGGGTTGGCAGCTCCCATAGAAAGTCACTATTGAGGTGATTTTGTACAAACTATTGTCTTTTTATGGTAATTTTATTAATTTTATCGCTTAATCTTCACTTGCTTCTAGTGCAATAATTCCATTCTTGCAGATTGCATAGACTGTATGTATATTAACTTCTACAATCTAATAAATATACGTATATGAATCAACATTATTTAAACTTCCAGGAATCTAAATTTAAGTTCATAACAGCTATTCAATATTTCATTTTATCTGGAAAGCTTCGTGAAATAGTTTATTCTCTCTACGAAATGTTGAGGACTTAAGTGCAGATCCTGGCACTCTCATGCGATATGTAATATTCTGTAATCTTAAGGGATTTTCGAATCTTAATGCAAACACGTTTGGATGTATTGCACGAGGTATGTTCAACTGAAACCCATTTTTGCTTTATAAAAATTTATTTAACAATTTAATTACAAATAATTACCGTCACAGCATCGACGACAACTTACTGGATGGTTCGTAGTAATGGTACCAAGTTTCGTTACCAGCAACTATTGACATAAGAAAGTCATCACCATTTTACCTATAGTCTGTGAGGTGTTGGAGAGATAAGCCCATTCGCAAGCCATTTTGTTCATTAGACAAGAGACGAACAATTGCGAACAAATTTTGCTATAACCCAGATTCCGAACAATACTGTGGACAGATCCTACACTCGCACCAACAATTTCTGAAATTTCTCTACTTGAAGTTCGACGATTTTCTCTAATAAGCCCTCCCACACATGCCGTATGGTTTTCTGTTAATGCAGTACACCGTGCACCTGGTCGCAGCTTATCCATAGTGCCCTCTTTTCCATTCTTAAATTTACGGCACCATTCCTTCACAGTTGGGTACGCAATACATGCATTTCTATACACTGCTTGCATTCGCGTATGAATCTGCAATGGCTGTACACCCTAAGCGCATAAAAATTGTAGGACTGCACGCTGATCAAACTTGGACGGATTTTCAACAACAAACGCCATTTCAAAATGGAAGTTTTAAAAGTCAGAATCAAATTTAAACGCCGGAAACTTATTAATCTGTTGGTTACAAACACTTCTACCATTAACAAACGTTATTTAAATTATGGCACTTGTTTTCAAGGCTAAGATGATCAAAGATGGGTTTCAGTTGAACAAGCCTCATATGTATTTAATTGGTTTTTATACAGTTGTATAAAAGTGACAAGCAAAATCGTTTTTTACGAGTTGCTAAATCATATGAACTTTGTTTTAAAAGTTTCCTTGTTTCAATATTTTTGTTGTGTTAGAATGTACTCGAGATGATCTGATCTGATTTCCGAGCTCACTTTTTTGACCCAGAATATGACAACAATAACCTGAATATGAAGAATCTCTAAAGCTTAAAAATGGTTCACATTTAATTTAGAGGGGTTTTGTTAAAAATAATTCTAGCAGCGTTTAACAAAATCAGATTATTTTAGTTAAATATATAGGTACACAGAATACGCTTCTTTTATGTAGGACGTTGAAGGGATCCTTTCCGGAAATTAACTTTTTTGCATTCTCCATTTTTCCGAAAATAATAAATTCTCATAAAATCCGCCTGCACGACTTCGGCATAAGTTAACTGCGATGGGAATTGTTTAGTCGTGTTTGTATCAGAAATTAACACGAAAATCGAAAGTTGCTATTGGAAACTTAATTCCGTAATAGCAACGAAGAAGTAATTTATCCAACAATTTACTTAATTCCGTGCTTGATATCCAATCAATTCTGAAAGAAAACGCTGACGAGTCACGGTTAAACGTGCTAATGCAACATTACCTATAGTTGTTTGCGGAATGCAGCGCTATTTGAGCAATGCGCAGTTTTGTTTGTGGAATTTCGAATTGTTTTTCATACGCATTTGGAGTCATCATAAAGAAATGAGGTGAGTGAACTGGTGAAAACAGCAATGACCTCGCCGGAGGGAAGCCAACCATCCAAGAAACACGCTCTTTTCATCGTTTGTCATCTTCGGCTTAAACCATGACCATTTCTTCGCTGAGATGTGATCTTCTACTTCTGAATGTGCTTTTTAAACCTTTAGAATTTATAGGATGAAATTTATTCTTTCAATGGTTTAATTAAGATTTGTATGGTCCTTTTGAAGTCATAAATTATAATAGTAAGGATAATATGAAATAGTTTCATTTGGGTGTCAGTGAGTTCAAGGAGTACTGAAATTTGCTTAATCTGTTCTTTTAATCATGGATCTCTAGATGAATATATGCTGATAACGGAATGACAGTTGTACATATCTATTTTTACGGAGCAGGACATTTGGGCGCAGCTGTTTTGGCGCGGCTGTTTTGGCGCTGCCGTTTTGGCGCCGGCCGTTTTAAACGCCGTTCTCTTTTTATTATTATTACAAAATTTTATTTACTTTAAAACGTTTGTATAAATGTGTTGATGTATGTTAGGGCCAAATTACCGGTTGAGAAACATCCCTAAGAAATTCATTTAAAGTTACACTTTTGTAGAAAATTTTTATAATAAATAAAACACATGTTGTCATGTCTAGGACGAAAAATGGAAAATAATACTTCGTATGAAGAATCGGAAAAAGAGTATATTTTCATACAGTTTAAACATAAAACGCATAATTACCATTACTTCGAAATAATTCTGAACCGTGTACAAAAGAGCAATAATAGGATAATTAGTGGGGCAAGCATATAATTGATGAAAATTAAATGTAACTATGTTCAATTTCGATTCTAGTTTTATTTTACTTAAACATTCAAATAATCTATATTTGAATAATTGACACTAACTTAATTATGCACTAACTATTAACAATTTAAAAAACAAGCTTTTATTAAAATGCACTATATTGGGGTTGGTTTTCAACTGGGAATCGGATGCCCAAATGTCGTGGCGCACAAATGTGTTGGCGCCAAAGCGTCCGGTACCCAAATGTCACGTACAACTATTTTTAATCTCTTCATTCTTCCTTTTTTACTTTCCCATACCTTATAGGTATAGGGTAAGTATTGAAATCATGAAAATTTTCGAAATCGAGATTTTAACGGATATATCCGTTTTGGGTCTCTAGGAACCCAAAAAAGTGGTTTTTAAAAAATGTCTGTCTGTGGGTGGGTATGTACGTATGTACGTACGTATGTGACGCTCCTACAGCCGAAAGTATTGCTCCGATTTTGATGCGCTTTGGAATGCGGGGGTGTATCGAAAATTCATCGAAAAAATAAGCTTTTCAAAAAAATCCGAAACCGGAAGCGGAAGTTACGCATGTTGTTTTGGTATCACTTTTTTCGTGATTACAATTTTGAAACTTTTATCGCGGATAACGATAGAGGGTCATAAGACAAATCTGTTAGTTTTTTTGCCGAACTCGCTAGCTTTAAACTGAAGGGCGCTATGATTTTTTGAAAATTTTGAGTTTAACGCCCAATTACTCGAAAACGGATGAATCGATTCAAATGATTTTTATTTTCTGAATAGTATATGAAGGGTAAAATGAGGTGATATAAAAAGTTTTTTGAAAAATTATAAGGGGCCTAAATTACGAATTTTCAAAATTTTGGAAATTTTCAAAAAATTATTTCTCAAAAACTGCTCAAGGAATTTTTTTAAATTTCATATGTCGATAGACCTCGCAAGGGGCTATCGATATGTTTTTTGAAGAACTCCGTAATTTTCCTGTGGCGCCCTCTACGAAGCTTGGAAGTTTGAAACTTCAAACTCCTTTAATTAATAAACGAAAAAAGATAGGAAGCTGTGGTTTTCACTGAATCGCTCAGTACGTAATGGAGCATATGAATATGCAAAGAAATATTACACCCGTGGATATATGTAAGCGCACCGGCCCCCTCCCCCTCTTTTTTAGAAAAATATTTTTTTTATTCTAACGGTTGTTATTTGTTTGCGCCAAAGAATCTTTTTCCGCGAAAATAAAAAAATCGATTTTTTATGCCCTACAAAATATAATTTCCAGGGACTTAGAAAATTTTACCTCGGTAGCAATAGCGATCGGTACTAGTTAGACCGCGCGACGGCCTAGCGGTACGGACAGCCCTGCGCACTTTGGTTCAGAACCATTGCCATACTGTCGCGCTACATTCATTTTGTTAACCGGTATTACAACAACAAGTTATAAATTATTTATCAAAATTTTGTATTTAATACTTAATTTGATATTTAAAAAATAAAAGTAGCATCTGTAAACATAATCCTTCTTTTGCGTACTTGTTTCGAATGCGCTTTTCAACTTGGGGAGCAGGAAATTAAACAATTCCACAAATGCATGTATTTTTCCTATGGAAAGTATTCAAAGTCAGCGCCCTGTATATGCTAAGCTTTAAAAATGTCGACATGTGAGGTATTGTTCGCCGTAAAAAGAAAACTAAACCTCGTTGAATTTTTATATATAAACTTAAATAGCGAGTTCTGTTTGAAATATCCGTTTTGGGTCTCTAGGAATCCAAAAAAGCGGTTTTTAAAAAATGTCTGTCTGTTATAAAATCACAGCAAACTCAATTTGCACTCACAATATCACGTATATAGTAGAGAATGAAGTATGCCTGGTTGCATATTAAAAGGAAATTAAGGGGCACCGCAGATATTTGGCGGGACTTCTTACAAGCCGTGTAGGTCTATTCGTTACGAGGCAAGGTTTTAGGATAGCGCTTGAACAACCGTTTTGAGGAAAATAACTCTACTGTTGAATAAAGATGATATGAACAGTTTCCAGTATGGGAAAGTCCAGGGAGGCAGTCGCGTCCACTTATTGAGTTTACTCTACTAGAGCATCGAACCTTAAGCCGGGTATGAAAGTTGCTTACAGTAAGATCTTAGCCTTGTGTTATAACCGCCAATAATATCGAAGTGTGTGCCCTTCGAATATTTATGCTTTTTGAGATAATTGTTTGACCAAAATATACAAGGTATTGCAATTAAAAATTAGGCTTTTCAAGGATTCGCAAAGTTTAATAATTCTTGTATACAGGGGTGCTAATTAATGCTCAATGTTCAAATTTGGCATTATTAAAATGATTTAGAAATTTTTCTTGTTTTAAGCGATGTAGTCTATAATGCGCACATTATAAAAATATTTTTAAATATACAGGGTCACTCGCTACTGCGGAGTATCTTCAAGGTATTTGATAAATAGAACACCCTGTATATTTTTACATGTTTGAATTCAGTGTAAAATTATTTATCCAAAGATTTCCTGCTTTATATTTATCTTGGATGAGGTGTTGCCGAGATATCAAAAAAATGTGAGAATTTTGGTTGGCACAACGTTTAACAAATTAATTCGTTGCGTGAGTATTACGATTAATTAAGAATAAATAAAACATTTCGCAGTTATGTAGCCAAATGAGGTACTAAAGCGACACAACCACCAATAACGAATTTTATTATACATATTGTTTTTTACACCAGCTCAAATTTAATACATTTCAAAGAGCATTTTCCCAATGATGTCAAATGGAACACTCTGTATATTATTACATTGTTAAAATGGTATGTTAATTCTCCATAAATTTTATCAATATTATTCTATACCTAAGATCGATATTTTCGAAGATATTTTCACTTTTTTGTTACAAACCAAGGAATTATTAATATTTTAAATCTAGTAGCCGTGATTTTGACATAAAGTAAGGAGGGATTGGAAATGGAAATAGCCACTCCTAACTTCTGCAAAAAGCTATTGTTCATTGACGATCTTTATATAAAATAGTTCAAACTGGATGGACAACGACAATGGACTATAAATGTTTGGGGAGGTATTGTGGGTGTGTCTGTGTGGGTGCCTCATTTTTTAATAAACATCTAATTGGCGCACTATGTTGGTATTTCGGCCCAATTAATTTTTCTCAATTCCTGCAAAATGTCCGTCCAAATCTAATGGAAAATATGTGGTTCCAGCACGACGGTGCTCTAACACATTTCACATTAGCAATTTGACAGTTTTTGAATCAAGAATTCGGAAGCAGGTGTATAAGTTTCGGCGGTTCTATCAGTTGGCCACCTAGATCGTCAGATTTGACAAAAATAATTTTTCTCCTACAAAGACATATGAAACATTGAAGCATTGTGTACCAGATCGCTGCAACTCTGCAAAAGATATGATAATAATAAACGCTTCTGGTACAATTTCTGTTGAGTCGTTGCGAGCAGTAAATTATGTCGTTTTGAAAAGACTGAACATGTGTTGGACGAACGGAGGTCACATTGAACATTTCTTATAAATAAATACTTGAATTGAAATTAAATCTTTTTCTGTCTATGCTATTAATAATAAATGTTGCATCTTGATGTCAAAATTATGACTACTAGATTAGATAGAAATAAAAAGTTTAATAATTCAACGGTTTGTAATGAAAAAGTAGAAATATCTCAGAAAATATTGGTTTTAGGTATAGGATGATATCCAAAAAGATTCTGGAGAATTAACGTGCCAATTCAGAAATTTATTTTTGGTGGTTGTGTCTTCTTAGTACATCAGTTAGCTACATAACTGCGAAATATTTATTTTTAAGCAATCGTAATATTAGCGCACCGAATTAATTTTTTAAACGTTGTTGCGATCAAAATATTTATATTTTTTAAATAAACTCGGCAACGCCTCGTCCATCGTTGGAAATATAATTTTAAACTTAAGTCAATAATGTAAAGAGTGTTCTATTTGTAAAATAATACGCTGAAGATGCTCCGCTATAGCGAGTCACCCTGTATATTTAAAATAGTTTTTATAATGTGCGTATTTTTGCAGTACATCACTTTGAAGAAAGAAAAACTTCCAAATCATTTTAATAATGCCAATATTGGACATTGAAGTAGTAATGAGCAACCCTGTATAAAAAAAACAAACAGGTTTTTATTGCCACGCGTGTATAGAATCTGCACTAAAAAACTTTTTCTGTAAAAATTTCATATCAGTATCTTCAACAGTTTGGCAACTACAGGGATTTGAAGTGGGCAAACTTTTAATTAACAATTAACCATTGGTAATTACTTCCTCTAGAGGGAGAACGGTTGAAAATAGTCTGATATAATTTTGCATAAATTTGATCAGCACTGAAGTGGCGTTTCAAAATTGGTATAATAAACTGGGCGTTCCATAAAAAAAATCATATATTTGGTACAACACAGTGTATGTGAGCACCCTGTGTAGCAAATATAATTTAAAAATATGCGCTAAGGGTGTTGCTTAATGTCCGGCGAAAATAGAATTTTTCTATGAGTGAATCTTCTGTCAACGCACTGATCGGGCAGCCTGTATATTTTTTAAATATCAAAAACTTTGGAAAACTGCCATCCATACGGCTGTTTTATTCCCAGAAAATTTTTATAATATGATTCTAATGCATAAGAGATATACAAATTGTAAGATACGTACAAGTAGTAATAATAGTTTTTGAGTAAAGATATCAAAATCTCGATTTGTTCTAATCAAATTTCTTGGAACCAATATTAAAAATATCTAGTTTGAAAATTGTGGAAAATCATAGCGATCTTAGTAGTGAAAAAGAAAATTATTCAATTTGTTATCGATTGATTGCACTCAACACACAGTCAGCAATACAGCACACAATTTTGAAATGATGACTAATCAATTCAGATGTCCTAATTTTACTACTTTTAATTTTGAAAATCATTGTTCATCAAACATGGTATCTTTTATTTATTAGTTTAAATTTCTGATTTCAAATAAATTCGAGAATAAATTCCTAGAAGTGCAAAGCGTGCATTCTTATCGAAATTTCAGTATCTATACCACGTTTGGTTTATGTTTTCAGTTCGTTTCAAATTTTGTTAATATCTGTTTAGTAGTTTGTGACATATGGAGCGTACTATATATTTTAAATTTTATTGTTTTAGGTTTGGCGCCCTATTGTGTTGGCGCCCCGGGAAGATAGCCGAAGACATCACATACGGTAAGTTCAACAATTTTGTTTTTTCACATAACGAAACACAAACGGCGGAACATTTTGATTTACGTAAACTGTTATTGATGACTTGTTTGTGTAAGTCCCATTTGTTTTCTGAATCTAAAATATGTTTCCAAGAAAATTTCTTGTTGCTTTGTTCCAAAAATGGGTTGATTACTAAAAATTCCTGTCGACTTCGCCCACTCTAGAAACTTGTTATACTGAAATTGTAGTTTATTTCATTTGTTTGCATTTTCCAAGTTGTTTGCAAGTTCCGGAACTTCTCCTTTTTGTTCACTTAATGAAGCTCAAATTATTTGGACAAAGTAGTAGAAGCCTCGAGTGCCATGAGTAATAACTTATTTTAGTCGGTAATAATAAATAACTCCGAAATATCTACAAATGCAACTTCTTAAGAAGCTGTAAACGTTGTTTGTTATGCTTAGAGGAGTCTCATTTTATTTATGGACGTCTCTTGGCGTTTTCAGTCCGTATTTTAACATTTTCAAGAATTATGAACTTGCAGGATTGTGTTAATGAACACATGGCTAGTGTTGATTTTGTTCCTTGTAAATTTTAAAGCAACTATTGTAGAAAGTTGAAGCACGAGGCTGCCAGTTTTTATTTTGGAAAACGTTATTCCTTTCGGCGGCCGTGTTTGAAACATCCTTACGAGGAACCAAATCTAAACTTTTCTCAGATCATCATCAACTTTACGCTTAACTAGCGCAAACATTTATCTTGCAGAAGTGGTAGCAGAGAGACCCGAAGTTATTTTATTATAGAAACGCGCAGAAATCTTAGATCAACAATCAATCACATAGTAATTTTGAAGTGTGTTTTGATTCTAGATTTTGGATGTTTCCATTGTTTTTCTTACTGGCGGAAACCCATTTATTTAGGAAATTGCCAGTAAATGGGAAAACAACGAAATGAAATTCAAATCAAATTGATTTTGGTTGCCGCATGGTCAAGAAATAAGAGAGAAGCTGAGATTTAGATTTGATTAATAGTCTCAGAGCTTGTGTTTTTCTTTAGTTTCGTAGTTTGTTCTTTGGTTATTCTTGGGACGTTTGGTATTGGAAAACTTCGAGTCACTGAATTATAAAGTTGTGCTACAAATGAACTTCCAGTTTGTTTTAACGTAATAATTGACAGTATACGATTAGGAAGAGGAAATTAGACTTTTTGTATACAGTATATCCTAAATACAGTTTTAAACAAGGGGATGGAGTAAATGGTAAGAAACAGATATTCAGTTTGTTGGCGAGATACCTAAACTTTTTCTCATTCCAAAGAAAACATTTCTTTCAAAAATGTGTATCCTTGAAGCGAATGTAGTTAAGTGAAGTGAATAAATCTTTGTTAGCTGCAGTTCAATAAGTACGGATTTAATTCACATTCTACTCGATTGAAATTCAACATGTAGGATGGAATTACACATTTTCAGATTTTATTATGTATGTAATTTATAAGTTTTTTGGTAGCAGCTAACATGACCTAACGACTACCGCCTCAGTGGCACCCGCAACCGACGGCTTTGATATGCCCTTTGCAGCACGATTGGTTGTTGTTGTACCACTAAACGGGTCACCCTTACTAATATATAATTCGAATGGCGGTCGTGGTACCTGTTGCCAAAGTTTTCAGATCGCGTTAGTACCTCTGACTTGACCTAACGACTAGCACCGTAGGGGCAGTCGGGAGCCCAGGTTTAAAGTGCCCTTTGTAGCACGGTTGGTCGTTGTACCACTAAACGATCCATTCATGGTGTCAAAGTTTTCAGATCAGTGTCTCTGACTTGATATAACGATTACTACTATTGTGGCAGGGCAGCCGGGATTAACTGCTTTGACGTGACCTCTGTAGCGCGGTTGGTTGTTGTTGTTGTAGCCTTAAACGGTCAGTCATTGTAGTATATAGTTCGTATGGTTGTGGTGGTGCCTGATATCAAAGCTTTCAGATCGCGTTAGTACTTCTGACTTGACCTAACGACTATCACCGTAGTGGCAATTGGGAGCGCGGGTTTAACGTGCCGCCTGTAGCACGGTTGGTTGTTGTACCAGTAAACGGTCCATCCATGGTGTCAACGTTTTCAGATCAGTACCTCTGACTTGATTTAACGACTACCACCGTTGTGGCAGCCGAGATCAACGGCTTTGACGTGACTTCTTTAGCGCGGTTGGTTGTTGTTGTAGCACCATTAATCGTTCAGCCATTGCAGTATATAGTTCGTATGGTTGTGGTGGCACCTGGTGTCAAGGTTTTCAGATCGCGTTAGTACCTCTGACTTGACTTAACGACTACCACCATAGTTGCAGCCGGGACCACTACTCGACTCGTGCTCTTTGCAGCACGATTGGTTGTTGTTGTTGTACCAATAAACGGTTCACTAATTCTAGTGTATAATTCCTACGGCGCGGCGGTCGTGGTACCTATTGTCAAAGTTTTCAGATCGCGTTAGCAGCTCTGACTTGACCGGAGTGGCAGCCGGGATTACGGGCTGAACATGCCGTTTGTAGTACGTTTGGTCGTTGTACCACTAAACGGTCCATCCATGGTGTCAAAGTTTTCAGATCAGTGCCGCTAATTTGACCTAAGGACCACCATCCCGACAGCCGGGATCGACGGCTTTAGCGTGCCCTCTGTAGCGCGGTTGGTTGTTGTTGCACCATTAAACGGTTACCCATTGTAGTATATAATTCGTACAGCTGTGTGGGTGCCTGGTACCAAAGTTTTCAACTCGTTTTCTGTCTTGATGTAACGACTACCACCGCAGTTGCACCTGGGATCGGCGGTTTTAAAGTGTCCTTCGCAGTACGGTTGGTTGTTGTTGTTGTACCACTAAACACTCAATCTATGGTGTCAAAGTTTTCAGATCAGTGCCTCTGACTTGACCTAACGACTACCACCCTAATGGCAGCCGGGATCGACTTTAACGTGCCCTTTGTAGCGCGGTTGGTTGATGTTGTTGCACCATTAAACGCTCAGCCATTGTAGGTTATAATCCACATGGTTGTGGTGGTGCATGCTGTCAAAGTTTTTTGATTTGATCTAATGACTACCACCGCAGTGGCAGCTGGGATCGGCGGTTTTAAAGTGCCTTTCGCAGCATGGTTGATTGTTGTTGTACCACTAACCGTTCATCCATTCTAGTATGTAATTTGTAAGGCCGTGATGGTGTCTAGTGTTGAAGTTTTTAGGCCGTGTTAGTGCTGTAGTGGCGGTCGATACCGACAGATTTAACGTGTCTTTCGCAACACGGTTGGTTGTTTTTGTACCACCAAACAGTCCATTCATTCTAGTATATTATTCGCATGGTTGTGGTGGTGCCACCGTTAATATAATATTAGTGTGTTTTATTTTATCAATTATTTTACGTATAAAGTTATTATTATGATATTTCTGAAAATAAATCTACCAAATAAAAGAAAACGGTACTCTGTTTCTAGCACCCATTTAAAGGAAGAATATTTATATCACTATCTATCTGTTAGCGTTTACACGTTTTCCACGATTAAAATTTCTTTTAGACGTATAGTATATTGCAGTGATAACTCCTTCGAAATACAACATTCAGGACAAATTTTTATCTATAATAACCAACTGTTCTTCTGAATTTAGATGTCTGCTACATACTAAGAACGATAAAAATATGACGTGGATGTAGGTGAAATCTAATATGGTGTAATATTTCTATAACAAGGACCATAAAACTGGAAAGTATATGGCCTGTGATGAGTTAAGGGTAGTTATTTCTTTGGAAATGGAGATATTCGGATGCTTGCCAAGTTTATAGCTGCTCTACAACGTGAGAGCTGCACTTGTATTAAAACCGTTGTAAGTACCAAGTATTTTTACTTGAATAATGGGATGCTTAGCATTCCAATGGGAAAACTTTCATGTGCAGAAATCTTGACCTCTTTTAGTTTACGAATTTGGATGCTGATTTGCAAATACTTTTAAATATTATAATTCCAAAATGTAATTAAAATTCTAAATTTTCCAATCCATCACAACTTCCCGACGTGACAGCCAGCAGAGTACATTTTCAGGAAGCTATTCTGAAAAAAGTATTTCGATGTTAAGAGGTTGCTCTCAAGAAGTTTTGGATGCTCAAAATAAGTTTCGCAATTTATTTCTGCAAGCCTTCGATGGCACGTTATGTCACGAGCAAAACAGCCGAGATATTGATTACATCCAGATCGTTATTGACTTAAAAACTTTACTACGGCTCATAGACTTCTGTTGGCATTTGTGTAGAAAATATTAATATCAATAAACTGCAGTTTTGTCCAAACTGTAATCGCTGGTAAAATACATCTTGCAATGTTTATCAGAAATATATTAAACATTTCTTGCGACTCGTGTTGAAATGCCATTCTTGAATTTGAATTGATCAAAGAGCATGTTTGTTAAGTCAGTTTCATTTTAAACTCGAGCGCTGTCTTGGATAAATTTATGCATATGTTAAACATTTGCATGCTTGTATTGTTTATTTTCATCTTTCATTGAAATTGTCTTCAAAGTTCTACAGAAGCTGAACTTATATACACTTAAAGATTCATTACAAACATGAACGGTTTATTAAAAGGGGATGTCTGCTTGCAATGTTAATAAATAATTCCCATTTAACGGAAAACTGGAACAGACAACCAAATATTGTAAAACCAATTTGCATAGGTCTGATTTATACTTTCATAAACATTATTTCCTTTCCTGCTTTTAGGTTAGCGCTAAGGAGAAGCACATGGTAGGGAAGAGTGCCGCTGATAAGTAGTGGGATGTAAAAGCTATGTTTAATGTAATATAAACTTTGTCGGATGAGGCATAGGTAGATGTTGATACTATAAAATGAATTGAAACTAAATGAGAAAAAGTAAAATGATATTCAACCACCAATTTAAAAAAATTGCTCGCACAAACTATAAACTATAAAAGCAAACAGAGTGTCAGGAGCTATTAATGCTATTATGGACTATGGAGCAGCATCGTTTGGCGTGGCGGATAAATGCGAGTACTGGTCAAACAGTATTAAAAGTTAAGCAACGATCCGCGCGGTCGCCACTTGGATGGGTGACCGAAATCCTACACACTGGTATCCCGCTGCCCCGGAAAGCAGCTAACACCGTCGCCCCCCCCCTGGGATAGTGCGCCACGGCACTAACTACCTTAAACAGAATTAGAGTGGCAGCAGGGTGCGGAACTGTCTTCAGGCCTCTTTGCAAAACATATCCCATAGCAATTATTAATTGTTTGAAGGTATTATACGGAAGAATAAATATTCAAACGCCAAAGTAAAAACTATAGTTTATAAAAGTGTAGTACAACCAATTTTAACTTATACAGCAGAAAACGCGAAGTATCACTTCGTTCTATCAAAACCGCTATAAATATCGTGCTAGAGACAACAGAAATGAAAACACCCAGAAAGATAGTAGAGAATACCAGGCTTGCTGACATACGTAATGAAGATATCAGAGAACAATACTATATACAATCGATTAATGAAAGGATCCAAGTGAAGAAGAAGAGTATGGGGTTCTCATGTAACTAGGGTGGCTGAAGATAGAGTAGTACCAATTTTAAAAGAGATAAATCAGCAAGACGACGATGAAACATTGGAAAACCACAAAAGAAATGGCGATATTCTCTGTAAACCAGCATCTGAAACGATCGGTGTACGTAAGAAAGAAGACCTTGAAGAATTTTTAAAAATACTCCTGTTTTTTACGTAGTTGTCTCGAATTTCTTTTTTATGACTTTTGGTTGACACATCGCTTACCTTTCTTTTATCTTTTCTAGTTTAATTACTTGTTTACTAATTCATAAAGAAGAAGACCGCATGTGCTGTTGGAACCGTAGAGGACTGTCCCTTTTCATAAGCTATGTAATATCTACGAGAGGATTCTACAGCAGACACTGATTGAAGCCACTGATCGGCAACTCAAAAAATCCGAAAGAAGATTTAGGTTTGTAAGAAGTATGCAGGACGCCATAGTTATTTGCACTAAACCAGATAATAATAATACCATAATCTACGGTTGAGAAGTATTTATTTGCTCCGTAGACTTGGCAAAGGCATTTGACACAGTACCAAGAAGACAGCTGCAAGAGGTACTTAAAAATAAAACAGTACGAAATTGATCAAAGCAATGGAAAGCCTGTATATAGCAATACGATAAATTATATTTATATTATATTATTGTAATAATTATATAATAATTGCAGGATTTTTTTACGAGGTTTTCATATGTGAAGGCTGTTTCACGAAGTGTTCCCCCGAATAGTTGCTGTCTCTTGCGGTAAAGTGCTGGACAATCGAAGATTAGGTGTGAGGCTGTTTCTTCCTCTTCTTCACATAATTTGCAGAGTATGTCTCCTCTGTATACACAGATTTTGTGAAGGTGTTTTCGCAGGTGACAGTGCCCTGTTATAAGTCCTACCAACTGTCTAATCTGAATTCATACTAGATGGAGGACCAGTTGTTAGTCTGCGAGAAGGCGTTCCAATTATTTCCTTCCCCAGTCTTTGTCGCTGTACTGCCTCCCAGCGGGAAATGTGTTGTGTAATGGTCCACATTTTTACTGCTGTTCGGATGTTTTGTTTGGGAATACCGAATACAGGTTCTGGCCCTGTAAACGGGGCGGATGCACTGGTTTTTGCGAAGGTATCTGTTTTCTCGTTTACCTCAACCCCCAATATGGCACCCATATGAGCTGAACTACGTTCTCTTCACACAAGGGTGGCAGGAGGTATAGACATTTCCTCGTTAATCTGGAATTAATGCGAGGTGATTCAAGTGCTTTTAAAGCTGCTTGACTTAGCCGTCTGTGTACTAAACTAGCCCCCTTGACAGCTGAGGTGGGGTTCCTTGGGCCCAGCCATTGCGATTATATCTTATAGTGAATGGTTTGTCAAAGGAATACTCTGGAAGGAATATTGTGTCCATATAGTTCGAAAGAAGTTATTCCGTATTAAAAAATACATTTAAGAAAATTTACAACTGGACAGTTAAAAATGCATTATCAATACCAGAACTAAAATTTGTTTCTGTACCTTCACAAAGTAAAGCTTCTGTTCCTCAAGGTCAATTAAAGTAGGAAATTTTACTTTTCCTTATAATATAACAAAAGTGACGTATTTAGAAACATGCATAGATAGAAAACTCAGCTGGAAATATCAGATATCAGATAATATCAACCATATTATTAGAAAAACCGAGGGAGCTGTTAACATCATTAGAACATTTAGAAGACAAAAATGGGGTTCCGATCCTAACATTTCTCTTATTTTTTACAAATCCCTAGTTAGATCTATCTTAGATTATGGATGGACATTGTACGATGGAGCTTCTCCAACTGATTTGAAACGAATTGAAATAATAAAAAAACAATGCCTAAGACGTTGCGCTGGTTACCTACAAAGTACGCCTATAGAAGTATTACAGGTAGAGCTAGCGGAACCGCCGCTTTCTTTAAGAAGACGATTCCTGAGCGATAAATTTATAGCCCACATGAAATCTAAGAAAAGTCCATGTGTCAGTAAAATCTATAATCTAACAGTTTTAGGACTTATGCCTCCTTACTGGCGCCTCAAGGAGAAGCTTCCTTTGTTAACAGAAAGTTTCAGGGATTTAGATAATCATATTCGAGATATAGACAGTTCTAAAATAATACCTTACTACAGCATCAATCTTGATACATGCAAATTCATACCAAGAACAGAATTAAAAACAGAGTATAAAAATATTCCAGGATACGTTCGAAACACATCGTTTCGGAACGATTTAAACTCTAAATGGAAGGATTATGAACATATTTTTACTGATGGCTGGAAGTATATCCACCAAGTGGGTTGTGTATTTCTCCATTCCAATCTCAACATTTATAAGCTAATTCAATTACCAGCCTCTCTGTCTAATTACACCGCGGAAGTTATAGCTATCAAAGAAGCCATTAACTACTGTATGACTCTTTCATCTTAGAAATTTGTCATTTTCACAAATTGTAAAAACGCCGCAGAGAAGATCAAGTACATAGGAAAAAACCAGTAGATTATTTTATGGCTGAAATTGTATTTGTTTCTTCTTGTTGGTGCTGTCTCCTAATGGAGGTTGGTGACAACTATTTCTGTCTTCCGCTATTCTGAAGAGTTGTTGGGTGTTCATGCCAGTCCGGTTCTTAGCTAGGACATGCGTTTTCTTCCTACTCCCTCTTTCCTTCTATCTTGCCTTTCATTATGAGCTGAAGGAATCCATATTTTTTGTTTCTTAAGATGTGGTCCAAATAAGCTGTTTTTCATCTCTTTATAATATTCGCGATCTCCTAGGAAACGTTGTAGAACCTCGTTGTTGGTGATGTGGTCCATCCATGATATTTTCAGCATTCTCCGCATCAACCACATCTCAAATGGTTCCAATCTTTTCACTAATCTAGTTTTTAATGTCCAGGTTTCTGTTCCATACAGTAGAACAGAATGGAACATATCCTGGACATTAAAAACTAGCTAGTATATGTAAGGAAATGAATTTTATCAATAAAATAGTCGAAATAGTGTGGATCACAGGCCATTTTAAGTTGTCTCAATGAACTCACAAACAAGCGAATATAAAGTACCCAAAATTGATTATTTTCAAATGTTCAAGAACAATTTAAAAATTCGTTGGACAAACTCATATCAAAAGTCTAATACTGGCAGTAGCTTTAAAGAAATACAACTAGAGTTATCGTTGATACCATAGTTTACAAATGAAAATAACAGAAGACAAATTTGCAGAGTAAGAAGTAACCATGTCTTGTTTGGTAAATATAAGCACAAGCTGGGATAACAAAATTCAGCAGAATGCGTGTGTGGAGAAACTCAAGATTTGAATTGCACATTACGAACACAAAATATTTATAAACTGTATCAAGAACTGTCAAAGTGTGGAGTTTATTTTCCAATTAATCTCCAAAGCTTATTATTAATTAAAAGAACAGTCATTTATTTTATCCTTTACAATTATACGAAAGATTATTAATCTGACATACTCTAATCTTTATTGTAATCCTTTCCAAGGACCCCTTCCGCTGTTTTGTAAGATTCTCCGCGATGGTCTTCGCAGGAACATTCCTTGTTCTCTCTGGTGTCCGTTGTAAAAATAATAAAATAAAGATATTTTAAGAACATTAATTGAAATTCTACTATAAATAAATGAAATTGATTGGCTAATTGGTAAACACCACAGCCAAAACCGAAACACACAGGTAAATGTAATTAACAACAGTATTATATTCGTAATCATTACTTAATTATTTTACAAATCATAATTTCACATTTCATGAGAAAAGCTGTTTTGATAAGTAAGTTATGAAGGTACTTTAAATATATTACCTGCTAAGTAATTATGTAAACGTTTAATGGTTGAAGTAAGATTAAGATTTGATGAAAGCGATATCAGTTGACGTGATTCAGCGAATGTTTCCCCCGTAGACTGTGTTGGTCTTAGGAGTGATTGCAGGTTGCATTCCAGTAATACAACCGTACAGTATAACCTTAATTTTCTATATTAATCCGAAATATACGCCTTGGGTAAGAGTTTAATATGTGGGTCCCATTATTACAAAAAGTTCAGACAGTTAGAAAGGATATGGAATGTATAAGGTGAAATTGTAACTATTTAGTGAATGCGAATCCAGCATTCTAAGCTTAGGGATATTAAAGTGGGAAAGCTTTCTTCAATTCCTGTTTGAGCGGTTCAATATCATGTTTTTGTAAATTCCTACAAATAATGCAAAAAAATACTGTCTTTCTCTTAGCTTCTTTAAACATATGAACTGTAAATCTGCATCTGTGTGCAATTCAGCACTCTCACATTCTCATGGGATCCAATTCTCTGGTTAGTAAAATTATTCAAAAAATATGCAAATGACCTTAAATAACTTCTTTCTTACCGTTTTAATACGGTCGGTTAGATCATCAATATCAACGCTTTAAAGTTGAAACCTCAAGGGAATTTCAAATTTAAAGAAGATTCCAATTTTAGCAATAAGAGAGGCAATAATCTTTGGAATCCCGGACGATCTAGCAACCTTTAAAGGTTTTGAACTTCTCCAATAAATCTAAAAGTTCAAAGCTCTATCTATGAGGAACTGAAATGTCAGGTCGACGCTTCGGTGCACTAAGTAGTTGACATTTATTAATGAATTAATTGCAGAGAAAAGTTGGACTAAGAAATCTCGCTGAAAACTTTTGTGGATAAGTACTACGTTAGTGGAAAATGTAGCAAGCCAAGTTTAAATTGCTCTTTTTCGGTGTATCAATTGATACATGAACTGGTCTATCTTCTTGTGTAGATCTGTTATTCTCGAAATTGGCAATTCCTCGGGAAATAAGTTTTCCTCGCTTTAATTACTTTTCTTTGCAGGCGTTTATTTTCAAATCGTTATTTATTGATATACTGTTCACAGTGTGGGTTTTGTAATCGATAACGCGGTAATTTCACTTTTACACGTTTACAGTTTCTTTGACATGTTTAGGCCACCTATTTTAGTACCTCGATTTACTCAACCTTCGTGCTTTCTCGTAACTACTGCATGGAAGGTGATCTTGTAGAATAATTGCAGCTATTACTTCCGACTTTAAAAAATGTGTGCATGTAAAATGCCGCACGAGGGATGGAAATTCCAGCTCGAAATAGGTTAGCACACATTATCTAAATGCAATTTCCTGATGTTGCATGTTTGCGGATAGTTTATCGAATATCGCCGGCTTCTTTCCTTCTGGGACTTACATGGAAAGATTATCCCTTAAAATGTCTACCGGAAAACGATTTGCATAAAAATTTCCTTGCAAATAACCTACCTCTTGAAGATACAGAGGTAAAAAAGTAACTGTGTTGCATGATTTGGAATTATAAAATCTCAATTTTACAAATATGTACACTATTTCAAAACTATAAGAGTGTTAAAATTGTTGTGTTGGTAACAACCTGCAATTGTAGAGTGGATGTATGCGTATTTTAATAACAATCCTAATTATTGAAATCTCATGTATTTGTAATAAATGGATTAATCAGGAATGAAATCAATAGAGGGAGATTACACAATACAAGATTGGTAAAAACAGTACCTAATAGAAAGAAGGACGGCACGCAATAGGATAACATGAAGAGGAAACGGAAGAAGATGAGGAACTGGATGAAATAGATAAAGAGGAAGAAGAAGAACAACAACAAGAGAGAAACATTAGAAATAAGGCTAAGAAGTCAAAGAAAGGGGGAGGAAGATGAAATAATAATTTTAAATATAGATGAAATGTTTTATTTAATTAAGAATAACAGGATGAGGAATGGGGGACGAAAAAGAGAAAGAGTGGGGTAAAGGAATGGGAGAAAGTAGGGAATGATGCTGAATGGGAGGAAAATAAAGAGGGAGGAGGAAGATAAACCGGGACGACAATGGTTTAGAAGAAGCGGATGAGGAAGGGGAGGAGAATTGGAAATTGAGGGTTGGTCGATACGGATTGGGACCAGTCGAGGAAGAAAATGAGAAACAGAGTGAAAGAGAATAAGAGGAAGAAGAAGAACAAGAAAGAATATTAGAGACTAAGATGAAGAAATCAAAGAAGAGGAAGCGAAAAACGAAAAAAGATCAATTTGAAATACATTTGTGAGCTGAAATAATTTATTTCATTCGAGTAGCAGGAAGAGAAATGGAAGAGGAAAAATAGAAAGAGGAGAGTAACGGAATGGGAGGAAGTGGGTGATGATGCTGAATAGAAGAAGGACAAAGTAAATAAAGAGAGATGAGAAAAACAAAGGGGGACGAGAATGGTATGGATGAAGCAGCTTAGCAGAGTTAGGATGGGGAATGGGGAGGAGGAGCATTGGGAATTAAAGGTTTGTAGAAGGGCATTGGGAATGGCATAGGAATGATCGAGGAAGAGGAAGATGGAAAGGAACAGGTTGAGAACGACGAAGAGAAGGAAGAATAACAGGGGTACAATATTACAGAAGAAGATGAAAACGGAAAAGACTGATTGTAGTGACTGTATAGATTATCTTGAATTTTATGTTTAAAGGTTTCACGAGAAAAATGTATACAATGTGTTCATTCAACGGATATTTCTAATTTGGTAGGAAAATTGTTTTTGGTATTAGAAATTATATACTATCATATTTTGAATATTTGCCGACAATCAGAAAACGGAAGAGAACAAATTGATGACATTTGAATAAAATTCTTATAAAATATAATGTTCCCAACATTAAATGAAATACGAGGTATTTTAGTACTTATGTCTAAATTTGAGGTCGTAATTAATAAAAAAAGAGAACCTGAGACTAAGTTCCCGAACTTCTAAAGTATCACATTACTCAGCAAAAATCTGGAAATTTGATGTATTGTTTCGATATAGTCTCTAAAAGTGTGTAATAACTGTTATCACTTTTTCGCTTTATTTTGAGTAAGGATAACAAGTGTGTAAGTTTAGGCTGACATGGTGTTTCTAGTATAGAGCAGGATTAATTTATTTTGGAAGCCTACTTTCGATTCGGGATATGTGATTAAAATGGTGCTTGGAAGTACTCCTCTCGTACACGTTTCAATCAGTTTCGAGAGCAATTCTTCAACGTAACAGTCTGCTATGAAATTTTCAGTCAGCACGTATATAGTATTGTTCAACTGTACCACGAAACCGGCAGCGCCTAAAGTAAAATTTAAGGGTAGAGCATCTGTGCTTATCAAATACACCGTACAGGATACCCAATAGCGGATGGATGCAAGTTCCAACAAATAACTAAGATATTTGTCTCGTCAAACAGATAATGAACATATCGTTGTTTTTGTAACTAAGTTACTGAACATTTAAATTGTGGGTCTTTCATACGGTTCATCTCAGAAAAGTACAAAAGTACTGCATGTGCACCCATATAATGTATCAGTCGTTCAAAAGCTGTTGCCAGCAAATTTTGAATAGTCTCGACATTACCGTACATGGTTTAATAAAATTCCTAACAATGATGACATTCTTATTCATTTAAAATGTGTTAATAGAGTAAGCAATTATATAATTAAGGAAAAAATCTGAAAAAAATGTGTTTGTTTTACTGGTTTAAACTGTAATTAATTAGTCTTATAAATTTTGTTTAAAGTACAGACTAACTTTCGTAATAAACAAATTTCCGCACCACATAAATCGCAATTTACAAGACAAGTTTTTTAAGTCTTTAAAGTTTTGTAAAAAATTGCTGTACGATCATTTTTGTTAATAAGTACGCCATTACATTTTTAATTTTCCGCGGTATGTATTTAAAATACCATTGCGTGCCACTGAAATTAGTCAAGGGCACATTACGTGGTAAGCGGGCCAAAAGTTAGGTTGAAGCGGAACCTTCAATCATTCTCGATCGCACTGTATTATTGTACTCAAAAATAATAACAAAATGTATATTCTTCTTTCAGAGAACACCTTATAACTATAAAAGAAGAAATGCTTAATTTTTTAAGTTCGAAATTTCTTTAAATCTTTTACGGGGATATAGAGGGTGTCCCATCACTCGCTATAAAACGCCTCATGCGCTGTTCAGCAGTGCATACTAAATATATAACGGCTAAAATATTTATTTTTCGCAGGCTACTTTCTTTTCACGAAGCACGAAAAAAAGTGGAAGCCTGGAAACTGTATTGTATGTATGTTGTATGCTCTACGAGAAATATTTATTTACATTTTTCATTTTCCTGATGTTGAGCTAATAACCATTCGCAGTACCTAACTCACACATTATAATCCTGCGGTAGTAAGTATTGCACAAATGATACACGACATTGTCGTGTAATATTCTGTGGTATGGACTTTGGTATGTGAATCCAGAAATACCACGTACCCTTCTCGTAGGCCCCCATTCAATTAAATCTAACACATTTTTTTCTATATTGGGTTGTCTTGCCATAACTGGACGATCACCATCTGCTTTTACGCCAACACTTCCTCTCTCTCGTAGTCGCTGGTCAGTAACAACTATGTGGTTTAGATGTTTTCTATTTCGATAGTCACCAACCTCTCCGAGAATCCAAATCTTGACAGTGTACTCAGCAAACGTGTATTCCATTAATGCAAGTGAAAGGGAATTTACAAGAAGGACAGAAAAATGTGCCTCGATGCTATATCGAAATCTTGTGTTTCTAACAAAATCTTAGTATCAAAAATCTGCAATTTGAATTTGTGCAAAAATCATTTTTATTGTTAATATCTTAAGTTTATTGATGAAGAACTACTTTTTATCAATAGTATCCATTAGTTTAGCTTTGTTGTTAAAGATACGTAGCCTGCGAAAAATTAAATATTTTAGCTGTTTTGTGTTCAGTATGGACCGCTACGAGGCGTTTTATCTCTACTTATGGCATACCCTGTATATTTGACAAAGAAAATTAATTTAACGGATATAACTTACTACTGTTACATTTAAACAGATATAGTTAATCGTGTAGAAGTTGTATTTTAAGTGAACTAGAAGTACGTCACCAATGTTTAGAGTGTGGTAAGTAATGAAGGGGCTAACTTGCTATTTCACAATTGGTAGTTGGAAATCATATTATAAAATCGTTGATATATGTATTTTCATGAATAAGATAGCGTTTCATGAATTATAGCTAAAAACTGATTGGGCAACACTGTACATGTTAGCAGGTAGTAATTTACGAACAAGTTAAAATAATTTGTGCTTACCCCATCGAAGTAAATTCAACACAAATTAAAAAAATGTAAGTAGAAGGAAGAACAAGGCAACAACAGTTACTCTGGAAAGCATGTACTTCCTTGTTTGTGAGGTTATGTAATGTGCTCCAACGAAAATTGATTTGATTAATTTAAGCTAGATGTGAACATTGGTGACATAGTTCCGTATTCCTCATAAGCGAGCTAAATAGTAATTTTTAAAATATATTTACTAATATTCCCTTGAAGATAATATTAATATTCGGTAAGAATGAAGCATAAGGATCTAATATTCAAAACCAACATATTGTACTTTCAAGATACGGAAATGTACGATAGTCTTAATGAAAATCATTTGCATCATTTGCAAACAACTAAAAATTAATTTTGTGTATCTTAGAATGTGCAAAAAAGTGTTTTCCTTTTGCTTTAGAGAAGAATTAATTTTAAAATTTACGATTAAGTAGAGTAAAGTTATAAAACAACTTACACAACAATTTAACCAGATACCTTCCGCAAATTTTCCAGAAATATATAAAAATTGTTCTAGAAATCTCAATGGAGAAGTATTTTAAGTATACAAACTTAGCATTTGCCTACGCTATTTTTTGTCTCCGCGAAAATAAATTTTCCGTTAGTGTTAGTGCAATCTAGAAGTGTTTTTTTTTTAGTTTCAAAGTGTAATTGTAGCATGTTTATGTACTTCCTGTATCGAGGCAGAATTTTTTAATATTTTCCGAGGTAATTCGTGTTACATATTTTCGGCGGCTGTTGTTAAATGTGTATTTTTTTCAAGGTAGTTTTAACAATAGTTATCGTTCCATAAAGTTTTTCTAGGAATTTTCATTCAAATTATTGCTTTTTGCTTGTAGATTTTCTTGGTTCTATGTTACGGAATTCTGTTTTATGTAAATCTTTGCAGCTTTCAAGTGGGTATCTTTAGTTTTGGAAATTACAGAGAGCTTTTTCTAAGCTTCAATGATTTCTTGGAGCTTTTCGTTTGAGGTATGTGTATTTATTTAGGAGCGTCCTTAGCTGTCATTATTAAAAAAATAAAATGAATGGAAATACTGGTTTTTATGACCAGTTCAATTATTAATTTAATGGAAATTCCTGAATATTTCCCGTTGCCGATAGCAACGAATATTTTATTTCATGATTACCTGAAAGAATTTATGTTCTCATGTTTGAATTATTTAACCACTCTATTTTGCTGTTATGACCAACATAATCAAAACACATTTGAATAGGTACTTATTTTGTTGTAACTATGGTAACGAACTTTGTAGCTACTAAACAGAAGGCAATCCACTTTGTCAGTAGGAATATTGAGTTGATTGTTTGCGAAATTCTTAGATTGAATATTCTATTTTTAAGATGTTGTTTTTGAACATTTGTCACATTCATGTTTGTTGTCCTAAGGAAAGTGTTCATATACGAGGTTGAACAAATATATAACGGGATTGATCAAATACAAAGCATGTGAGGTAGCCATAGGTGAAAATACCTCTAGCGTCCTTCGAAGTAATCTCCCTCGACTTCTAGGCACCGTTGACATCGCCAATACAAGTCGCGGAAAGCCTGCTTAAACTTGTCGCGAGGAAGTGCGTTTAGTTCGGCGGTAACATTCCGTTGATTGTCTTCCACGTCGTCAAAGCGCCTTCCCATGAGGGTCAATTTCAGCTGAGGAAATAGCATAAAGTCCGCTGGAGACAGATCCGGCGAATAAGGAGGATGTTCTAAGACCTGGACATTTCTTGTCGCCAAAAACGTCTTCACAATCAACGCAGAATGCAAAGGGGCATTGTCGTGTAAAAGGTGCCACTTGCCGGAGGCTGCCAAATGCGGTCGCTCACGTCGAATGAGTTTTAGTAAACGCGTCATGACACCCTTGTAGTACAGGCTAGTGACGGTGACACCCGGTGGCACAAATTCGTCGTGAATGATGCCTTGACTGTCGAAGAAAGTGATCAGCATGGTCTTCACTTTCGATCTTTGGAGACGGAATTTCTTTGGCCTGGGAGACGTCTTCGATCGCCATTCCATTCTTTGTCTCTTGCTTTCTGGATCGTACTGGAAGCACCACGACTCGTCACCAGTAACAATGGAATTCAGAAAATTTGGGGCACTGTTGGCTGTTGCAATGAAGTCGCGGGAGGTGGCCACTCGATGCGCCTTTTGCTCAGCGGTCAAATTGTGCGGGACAAATTTGGCACAGACCTTCCTTTTCTTCAAATCCTTCTCCAAAATGGTTCTAATGGTTTCACGGCTAATACTCAGCTCCTGATCCATCATTCTCAGTGTCAGTCGCTGATCAGCCGCCACAAGTAGTAGGACTTTTTCGATCGTTACGGGGTTTCTCGTTGTGATCGGACGACCCGGCTTCTGATCTTCGTTAATGTCCTGCCGATCTTCACGAAATTTGGCAAACCACTCGAAAACGCGAATATGACGTATGGCCTCATATCCGTACACAGTTTTCAACATCTCGAATGTCTCCGTGGCCGTTTTCCCCAATTTGAAACTAAACTTAATGTTCGCTCTCCGCTCCATGTTTGACTTGTGTCACATGTGACAGCTGCACTAACTTGTTCATTCGCATGCACAGCCTACCACGCAAGTTCTGACAGGATGCCGTTTTAGCTATGTGTAGACGAAAGTTCCAGCTACAATTTGGATATGATTTGGAAACAGTCAGTTTCTTATAGCGTCCGCAGTAGTGCCAATCCCGTTTCATATTTGTCTGACCTCGTATTATATTACATATTACATTAAAATTGCGGCAAATCTTAAAAATGTTCCAAATAAGTATTAGTTGTTTTCACTAACGCATATTCGGAAATGTGCCGTTTTTGAGCTACAAGTTTTTATAACAGTAGTTATCTATCTGCATGTTGAGAAAATTATCAGTAATACTCGTGAGAACTGATTGTGTTGGTTTATGTTGATAGCTAGTTGTGCCCTGTCACTTCAGTTTATCTTGACATGTGAGATTAGATTATGTTGGTTTTTTTTTCAATGACTAAGGCAACTCCATGATTCCCATTCCACCCAGCTTATTCCGGCTCAGGACATTTCATGCTATACGCGGGTCTACCATGTCACAACCTTAAAAACCCTACGCCCCAACTACACATAACATACGACAAACACCCTGGGAAGGTGCAATGCTCAAGATTCGAACCCGAGGGACTTTGTTAGAATAACCTGGAAGTCAAGCGCCTCGGCCACTATTCTACCGCGGTTCCCTGTGTTGGCTTTTGTTCGTAGTTAATTGTGGCCCGTCAGTTTAGTTTATTTTATCAGTTAATTGTGAACACATCATGAATGAGCATACTTTTCGCTAACATGATGTATGGTCAAGCTCGTTGTAAGGGTAGACATCTTCGCCGGTTGTATGCAGCCCAATTTCCAAATCGTGCAACCCCATCTCATAAAGTGTTTGCCCGAGTTTTTCAGCGATTGCAGGATACAGGAATTTTTGGGGTCAACGGGGTATTCTGTGGAGTTTAGAGACATCGCCTAACCGTAAGATTTGAATAAGAGGTTCTTCCTAGAAATGAGCAAAACCCATCCAGTAGTAGTCGAACTATTGCACATGACATGGGTGTTAATCATGTAAGCGTCTGGCAAGTTCTGCACGAACAACAGGTCCACCCCTATCATCTGTAACAAGTTCAAGCATTAAATCCAGCCGATTTTCCGCCACGTATTAATAATTCTCGTTGGTTCGCACAACGTTGTCTGTTGCAGCACGATTTTCCATGGTTTGTTGTTTTTAATTATGAAGAAGCTTCCTTCAACAGAGAAGGCATTTTTAACTCCCGCAACAGCGATGTTTGTGCCGACAAAAACCCTTACTACATTCGCCCCGCAAAATTTTAACACACATTTTCGGTATTCTCGACAGTCCTTTAATTGGACCGTATTTTTTTCCACCTCATCTCACCATTTACTTGGCTTTCTTGCAAGAAGTTTTGCTGGAATTTTTGGAAGAAGTACCATTTGAGTATCTCCTATAGATGTGGTTGCAACATGACAGTGCACCAACACACTTTTCGCTTGCCCAAAGAGACTACATCAACAAAGTATTTGGTGACAGATGGATTGGCCAAGGGAGACTAGTGCTCCCCTAGATTTCTTTTTATGGGGACATATGAAGAATCTGGTTTACGAGACGCCTGCGGAGTCTGAAGAAGATCTGCTAGCACGTATTTGCGCTGCAACGCAAGAACTCCAAACATCGTCTGGCAGTTTTGAAAGAGTATACCAAAACATGCATAGAAGTTGGTGGTCGTATAACAGCAATTATTGCAGTGACATACAAATAAAACTATTAAGAGCGTTACTTGTAGTGTTTGACAACTATCAGTATTATTCCTAAGCTCATTAATAACCTGTATTCAGGGCGTCCCATAAGTTGAGATAAAACGCCTCATAGCGTTGTTCAGTAGTGCATACTGAACACAAAACATCTAAAGTATTTATTTTTCGCGGGCTTCTTAATTCACCCGAGCTTGTTGAAGTTTGAAATTCAAATGCTGCGTATCTTTAACAACAATGCTAAACTAATAGATATTATCGATGAAAGTACTTCTTCATCAGTAAACTTAAGATATTAACAATAAAAATGACTTCTGCACAAGTTCAAATTGCAGATTTTGATCATAAGATTTTGTAGAAAACACGATATTTAGATATGGTACCAAGGCAACAAAGCTGATAATAATTGCTATTTAATTGGACACCGATGTTCCGAATTTTACAGTTATCAACCACATTTTTTTGTTTTTTTTTTTGTAAATTTCGTTTCACTTGCGTTAGTGGAATATACATTTGCTGTGTACATTGCCATGTTTTGAATTTTTGGAGAGGTGTGTGGTAATTGTAAGGCACCGGCAAGGCTATATGCCGAACGCTATCCAAATAGAAGACATCCACACCATACAGTCATTAAATGAACTAAACAACGACTACGAGAGAGAGGAAGTATTTGTCTAAAAAGAAGTAGTGGTGGTCGTCTATGTATGGCAAGACAGACAAATATTGCAGAATATTAGTTATATTTAACTGAATGGAAGCCTGCGAGAAGCGTACGTGGTATTTCTCGGATTGTGGACATACCAAAGTTGATGGTATACAGAATATTACTTGACAACGGTATACATTCTCTACGAAAAACAAATGTGCAACACTTAATACCACAGCATTATAATGCGCGAGTAAGACACAGTGAATGTCTAGTAAATCAACATCAGGAAAATTCGAATTTTATTGTCAATATTTTGTGGATAGATAAGACGACATTTACGCAAGATGGGGTTTGCAATACTCATATTAATCAGGTATGGGCAGATAAGAATCCTCATACAACTCTCATGTTCGAAGTCATTAATATCAAGATAGAGTTATTGTTTGGGCAGGTATATTTAAGTCGTCCTTTTATTTTGCCTAATCGTCTTAATATTGAAAATATTCTCTATTTTGAAAATGAAGATTTTTAAATACTATTGGAAAATGTTCGGCTGATAATTAGACAAAATATGTCGCAACAACAAGATGGTGTTCCAGCTCATTATGGAATTATGGTTCGAAATTGACTTAACATAATTTTTCAGATGGGTGGATTAGTCGTGGGGGTGCTGCATCTTGGCTGACAAGGTCACCTGATTTAACGCCCTTCTGTTTTTATTTATGGGGTTATCTAAAGGTATATCTCACACTAGTGAACAATGCGGGCAATTTAACAAATCGTATCAACTAAGCGGCTGCTACTTTATACGAACACAATCTCCAACGGGTACAACGTTGAATTGCAGTGAAACGTGCAGAATGTCATAATGTTGGTGGTAGTTATTTTGAATTTGGAATTACGAGAACTTTTTGATAAGGTGCGGTATTTATGTAGAGAATTTAAATCTTGCACACAAACTATCAAAGACGAGAAAGGCCAAATACTAGAGGATGTTGAAGCAATCGTCGATGTATGGAGGGAATACTCCCTGGACTCATATAAGGATGACTCTCAACAACCACGCACTTCAGCACTTGAAATGGAAACGGAACCCGCTATTTTGAGGTCAAAAGTGGAAAGAGCAATACACTCACTGAAACGCAATAAGGCACCCGGATCTGATGATATAATTGCCGAGTCATACAATCTATGAAAGCTATCGGCATAGATGTACTGTACAAATTGTACAACGAAATATGGGAGACCGGTGAATGGCCAGAAGATTGGAAGGAATCCATATTTGTTCCACTGTTTAAAAAAGCATCCGCCATAGACTCTAACAACTATAGAACAGTATCCTTAATATCGCATGCTAGCAAAATTATGCTTCTCATAATACATGCAAGATTTAAGCCAATCTTAACGCCTGAGATCTCTGAAGAATAGGCGGGCTTCGTTCCCGGGAAGGGTACCAGGGAGCAGATAATAAAACACCCGACAGCTAATGGAGAAAGCTAGAGAGTTTAACGTCCCCATGTTTTTGTATTTTGTAGATTATTCCAAGACGTTCGACAATGTCAAGTGGGACTTCTTGTGGCAAGCATTGAGGGAAATGGGAACCCCTCATCACCTAATAATCCTCATAAAATCTTTACACGAGCGTAACACAGCTAGAGTGCGAATTGGAAGAACATATTCGACTAGATTTAATACTGATTTAATACCAACTTTGTTTAACATATACAGTGAGTATATAATGAGAAGAGTGCTCGATGGATGACAAGGTGGTATCTCAGTCGGCGGCAAGAAGTTCAATAATCTGAGGTACGCTGTCGATACACTAATTATTGCTGCGAGCGTCGAGGAATGGATTATATAATGAGGAGGCTGACCAGGATAAGTAAGGAATATGGACTGCGTTTGAACAATAACAAGTCATGATCGTCAACAGAGCGGACAACAACTTTCTCCACTTGCAGAACGTTGCTGGTTTTGAAGTGTATGATATACACTGTGTCTATAAAGTAACCCCCCCCCAACTAATTTTTGAACGACTTGATATTTTACCACAATATTTGGTGTGCTTTAATGGGAAATTAAATATTATTTTTTAGCCCATGATTAAATTTTCTATCGTTTAAAATGGCGGCTGGGCGCCATTTTGAATTTTTATTTTAAATAGAAAGGGGGTCGAGTGACACCTCATTTGAAAGGTCTTTTAATTCTGCGTCTGATGCTAGAGTTTCAGAGAAAAATATTCAGCCAGCACAAAATTACAAATGTTTGAAGATAAAGAAGTCTATTTAAAAAAGCTAAGAATTACAGCAAAAAGAAATGAACTTAAGTGTTCAAAATGTTCACAATTCACTTCTTGGCACATAAAAAGTCGGTTATGAAATTCCTGCCTTACATTTTCATAAGTTTCTGGAGTGATATTTCTGCAAACTTCTGTAATGCGTTGCTCCAGTTCTTCAATTGTTTCTGGATTTTTTTATCAAGTAGGTAGTCCACTTTTTCATTTGTTTTTTTGCTGTTGTTGTCATTTATAAGCTAATCTTAACTACAACTGTCAAGTGTAAATTCGGTTGGCATTTTCACTTAAAAATATCTACGTTATTGTAAATTTAGTTCATTATTTCGTCTAAAAATGCCTGTTTCTGACTTCCTCAACGGAGATTTTCCTGGAAAATGGATTGGTAGGCGGGGGCCTGTGGAATGACCGGCTCAGTCCCCAGATTTAACCCCCTTAGATTTTTTTCTATGGGGATATCTGAAATCAAAAGTGTACAGAACCCGTCCAGAAACAATTGAAGAACTGGACAGAAGTTTGCAGAAATATCACTCCAGAAACTTATGAAAATGTAAGGCAGGAATTTCATAACCGACTTTTTTATGTGCCAAGAAGTGAATGGTGAACATTTTGAACACTTAAGTTAATTTCTTTTTGCTGTAATTCTTAGTTTTTTTAAATAGACTTCTTTATCTTCAAACATTTGCAATTTTGTGCTGGCTGAATATTTTTCTTTGAAACTCTAGGATCAGACGCAGAATTAAAAGACCTTTCAAATGAGGTGTCACTCGACCCCCCTTTCTATTTAAAATAAAAATTCAAAATGGCGCCCAGCCGCCATTTTAAATGATAGAAAATTTAATCATGGGCTAAAAAATAATATTTAACTTCCCATTAAAGCACACCAAATTTTGTGGTAAAATATCAAGTCGTTCAAAAATTAGTTGGGGGGGGGGTTACTTTATAGACACAGTGTATATGAAATATTAAGTAAGTTACATATAAACATGTACATATGTTACAGTAAAACAGGAAGTTATTCAAACGTGGGAATGGCCTTCAGAAGTGTCCGATTTAAAGAAAGATATTAAATACGATTATGATAGTGCCATCAAGGTGGAATCATTACATGAAGTATTAGATCTAAAAACTGAAATCTGTAGTAACAATGAAGATCAGATAATAATAGAGCCTAAATTGAAGGGCATCATGCATCAAAGTGTTAAAACTCATACTAAGGAAAAGTTTTATAAATGCAGTGTATGTGATTATGGAACTGCAAGGAAATTTAGGTTAAAAGAACATATGAGAACTCATACAGGAGAGAAACCATTCAAGTGCAGTGTATGTAACTATGGAACTACACGTAAGAATAGCTTGCAACTGCATATGAGCACTCATACAGGAGAGAAACCCTTTAAGTGCATTTTATGCAACTATGAAAGTGCACAGAAGCTTCATTTTCAACGACACATGAGAACTCATACAGGGGAGAAACCATTCAGGTGCAATACATGTGACTATGCAAGTGCACTGAAGCTCACCTTGCAACATCATATGAGAACTCATACAGGAGAGAAACCATTCAAATGCAATATATGTCAGTATGAAAGTACACAAAAGAATACCTTGCAACGACATATGAGAACTCATACAGGAGAGAAACCATTCAAATGCAATGTATGTGACTATGCAAGTGCATTGAAGATTCGCTTGCAACAACATATGAGAACTCATACTGGAGAGAAACCATTTAAATGCAATATATGTGAGTATGGAAGTGCACACAAGCGTGGCTTGCAAATACATATGAGAACTCATACAGGAGAAAAACCATTCAAATGCAATATGTGTCAGTATGAAAGTACACAGAGGAATACCTTGCAAAGACATATGAGAACTCATACAGGAGAGAAACCATTCAAATGCAATATATGTCAGTATGAAAGTACACAGAAGAATACCTTGCAAAGACATATGAGAACTCATACAGGAGAAAAACCGTTCAAGTGCAATACATGTGACTATGCAAGTGCACTTAAGATTCACTTACTGCAACATATGAGAACTCATACAGGAGAAAAACCATATAAATGTAATGTATGTGACTATGAAAGTGCACATAAGAGTAGTTTGCAACGGCATATGAGGACTCATACAGGAAAGAAAGGAAATGTGTGAATAATTATTAATAAGTATAACCATTTTGAAGCTTTTCACATTTTAATTGACGTGTTCTTTAAAAAATGTCTTAAGCTAGCGGTTCTCAAACTGTGAGCTATCCCCCTCCTGGGGGTGGCGTCGCGTAAATGAACAAGGATTTAGAATTAATTTTTTGGTTTTTAACACTACGAAAGCATTATAACTATAATTAAAACAAAACATTTCTAAAGCATAAATGTAATGACTAATATGTGCCTGCTTTAAAGTACACAGCCTATCCAAGTTTGGTTTGATATTCGTGATAGACACTCAGAGCTCCTTTTCTATTTGAAGTTTATTTCTATATTTAGACTTTAAAGCAGCTACAGAGGAAAAACCAATTTCACAAAGGTAAGAAGTAGAAGAAGGTGACAGTATCCGTAACACTTTTGCTTTAATAAGAGAATATTTACAAGGCAGTCATTTCAGAAATTTGTTAATAACTTAATAGCAACACTAACATTTGATTTTCCTGTGGTGCTTGGAGAAAGATCTATCAGTTGTTCTTCTTACAAAGACTGGTAGGCTGATAGGTATACTTTCAAAAGGACTTATTACCCAATTCCAGTCACCCAATTTAATGTCTTCTTGTGCGAAAAAGTATTTGCTGGGGGCGCAGAATTATTCTAGGTAAAAAAGGGGGGGGCGTGAAATACGAAAGTTTGAGAGCCGCTGTCTTAAGCAATAGTATTAGTAAGATTTTTCAATATTTTAAATCTTAAAAATTGTGTTTGGTATAAATCATCTAATCCCCTATCTGTGCAGTGTTATAAGACTATGAATTAATCGGTAAACAATACAGTCACTAAGATTTATTCAGGGTAGATAATATTAGGAGGTTTTGTTTGTACTTACCTGTGATTACAGTGCGTTCCTTCTAAAATTACTTATTTTAATTTGTCAGGTTTAGTTTATATGTGTACTGTTGTCACGTTGTAATGATTATTGATGATTAAACATATGTCTGTTTTTTATTTGCACAAACAATGTAGTAGTTATTTGCAATCATTTTGACAACTGATTCAAGCTCAAAAACCATGATTGATAATGAAACTTTTGAGGAGACAACAATTTATCATAAATTAATTTCGGGTTTACCGCTAAGTACAGTGGAAAGGGTTGGATATGAAAGCAAATATAACAAGATAATATTTGTGGGTTCCACGTACTTTATGAATTGTCAATAACCTACGAAGCCATTTACCACCACAAACTATGGTACCAAAAATAAACTAGGCATCTAAAAAATGGTTCAACAAATCAACTTGTAACGTCATGCAATTTATTATAGACCTTATGTCTTTCTGAATGGCGAAAGGCGAAGGTTTGGTTGCGCAATGGTCTAAGTGGGCCATTAAAGTATTTAGGAGGAGCATAATCCGATTACGATCTTGTTCTACTGAAGTACAGAGGCGTAGATACTACTTTTACACTATTTAAATTTTACCTACATTGTTTAAACACCGTGAATAACGTTTTTTACAGATGCAATTCTGCACGAAATAGATTTAGGTATTTAAATATTAATATTTGATTATGAAGCAAGTAAATAATATGTTCTACGCGCGACAAAAAGCAAAATCCCCGAAGCTCATAATTTACTTATAAAACTTTAGCTTTTTTGCATTTTGTATTTAGTTAAGCGGTAGAGCTAGATAAACAGCGATCTGAACTGAAAGTTGTCCTGCGTAGTGTCTGTTGTCTGTATATCAATTATGTACAGCAGGTAATAAATGATTGCATCTTTTATCTCTGTTTAATTGCGAACCCAAATACAATGTACAATGTACAATAGTTAGATGATTATAGAGGGTTGAGTATGTCATTTTAAATATGCTTGAAGGAATTAGTTATTAAATCATCCAGAATCAACCGGGAACTAAACTGTTTAAGTAGGATATTTAAAAAACATCTTTTGAGTGCAATGTTTCTAGTTACCCAAGTTTAGTATATTTGTTATAAACATGTAGGTACCTGTAAAAATATAAACATTTTTTAAAAACCTAATTTCGAAAAAGTAGCGATTTACCGCTGCAACTCTTTGTGTTATAATAAAATTCAAACAACAATTGTATTACTTTTGTAATTTATCTTTATACTGGTACGATTAATTATTAGCAAGATAATAAAATTATAAATTAGTTCAGATGGAACAGGGCAAACCCAAAGTAGTTGAAATATAATGACTTATATAACCTATAAAGTTTGTTTATTATGTGTTTACTTGTTAATCAAATGAATAAAATATACTGGCAAATCGATATAAAATCAAGGACACTCCCAAATGCTTCTGAGAATAATTAAAAAATTTTTACCATATAATGACCTCAAAATACGAAATCTAAGTATTTATCTAGTATACATTTCACATTGTGGCAGATCATTACAGATCTCACATTCAGTATGAATGAAGAGCGTAAAGTAAAACAGGAAATCTTATTACTAAACATTAATAACCCCACATGCCAGGTTGAACATCTAAATCAAGTTAAAGCAGAAATTATTGAAACTGAATGGCCTATGCATGGTAAGTCTGTGTTGTACTATTTTAATCACTTTAAATACATTCTAATTTCATTGCTCAGTAGTAGAAACATTGCTTTAGCATTTCAAAATAACTACAGGGCAATTACAAATGTGTTACTCAAATTTCACCATATATAGTGAATATTACTATTAATAATTATTCCTAAAAGTATCATGAAACCAAAATGGGAGTGTCAGATTGACACAGCTTCTACTTTATATAAGTAATGCTATCATTGAATTATATGTGTATTGCAGTTAAAGAAGAAAGTTCCTGTCAGGTACGATTCAAATCAGAAGCTACTAATCAGGAATATGACATTAGTTATGATGATGAATCTGTAAAATTAGAACTGTTACATGAAGTGTTCGATATAAAAACTGAGATTTTCAGTAATTATCAAGATCAGTCAATAAAAGAATCTACTACAAGTAAACCATTACAGTGTGGTTTGGACAGTTGTAATTTTACATGTAAAAATAACAGACGGATTACAAATCAACCTCATTTGGAGTGCAATATATATGACGTATCCAATTTTTAGGTAAAAGTGGTTCACCTCGGCATAAGCAAATTCATGCATGCGAAAAACGCTTTAAATGTAGTGTGTGTAGTTACACAACTACGCGAAACCATTCCTTAGCATTACATATGAAAACCCACACTGGAGACAAACCATTCAAATGCAGTCTTTGCAATTACGCAAGTGTAGTGAAATGTAACTTGGAAGTACATATGAAAACCCACACGGGTGAGAAACCATTTAGATGTAGTATATGTAGTTATACAAGTGCACGAAAATCTAGTTTAATGTTACATATAAAAATACACACCGGAGAGAAACCATTCAAGTGTAGTGCATGCAATTATGCAACTGTAGTCAAACATAACTTAGAACTACATCTGAAAACCCACACTAAAGAAAACAATTCAAGTGTAGCGTGTGCAAGTATGCAAGTGCAGTGAAACGTGATTTAAAAGAGCATGTAAAAACCCACACTGGAGAAAAACCATTCCAGTGCAGTATTAGTAACTATACCAGTGCACAGAACCATTCCTTAACGCTACACATGGAATTCACAATGGAAAGATTCTTTTCAAGTGCACTAAATGCGATTATGCAAGTGTATGGAAGCATAACTTAAAAGTATACATGAAAACTCACAGCGGAGAAAAACCATTCAAGTGTTCTGTTTGCGGTTACGGAAGTTTATGGAAACGCAATATAGCAGTGCATATGAGAACGCACATTCGAGATAATATATTCGAGTGCTATGTATGTGGTGTTAAATTTACGAAAAAGAACAGCTTACAACAGCATAGGAAATCACATGGAAGAAAAAACTTTTGTCAGTGTAATCAATTAGATATGTAAATGTATAGTGTTACCTGTTGAAAAATATAGTGCCTTATGACCGGAATAGATTTTTTTCGTGTGTTTTTACACCCAATTGTTTTACTGCATCTGTAAAATCTTTTTGGTTGGTACTAAATAGTATATAATTCCAAGGGACTTACATGGGTTGTCTGTTCATTTTTATGAAATCACTAATACTCATAGAAACACATCATAGTTCTCTGAACCCGCTTCAAATGTAAGTAAATGATTTACTGATGGATAATTACGATATAAATAATCAGTAAATTGCATATTAGAAATATTTGCTGGGAGTCCTAAAACCAGTTCCGCACCCTAGAGATACTTTAACTTTGTTTAAATAAGTTAGTGCCGTGGCGTACTAACCCAAAGGACCGACAGAGGTACTGGGATAACAGCTTGTTACACCAGGTTGCGGTTACCAATCCAGGAGGTGACCGAGTGGATTGTATATTCCCAATATTTAGGAAGATTGTTTATGTTGTAAGTGCAGTGTGCAACCTTTCAAGTTTTTCTATCTGTGGTTGTAAACACAATTTTCTATTTAAATGGAATACTACTATTTTTAAATATAAAGCAAAAACATTCTTAAGGTTGCTTGTGGAGCTTGATTTATTAAATATCTTGAACAAATTTATATGAAAGTAGTCAAGGTTAATCAACCAATTCAAACACCCGAATTGTGCAGGTGTAAAATAATTCAAGCAACCTATACCGAAATCGCAATCTCTGTGAATGTTTTACACATTCATCAGTAAATATTTGGTTGGAATTTTCGAACTAAAAATAATTACAATGACAGAACTATACCTTGATAGAGTCCATACGAATTGACAAGGCGAAACCACAGGATGCACAATGGCCAAAAGTGGGCGTTGTAACCCGTACTTTATCCAAATTTTACTTGACAGGTAAATGATCTGTGGTGATAATGCCAGTTAAAGCCGATTCAATAAGCTGGCAGGTAGAACTATGTTACAACTTGTCTGAAAAATGCTCGCCTTATCAATTGGAACGAACTCTAACTATTAAACAAATGTAGGATGATGATGATGATGATGATTTGAAAGAGCGAGATCTATGACGAGGTTTTCCAAGCATCTCTATGCACTTAGGCCACATTTGGCCTATTGTACACCCTAACTAAGAATTTTGCCTAACTGGGGTAATTCCAAATCTAGTAATGATTTTTAACGTGTCACACATCGTAGTGGCACGGGACCTACGGCTTTACTTCTTATCCGACAGAAGGCGCATTTTCAGATTTTTCCCTGCTAGAAAAATCTCGCCGACCTCAGCCAGGTTCGATCCCGCGTTCCTCGGATCTAAAGGCAGACGCTGTTGTGTTTATTTAATTCACTATTCTATTTTTGGTAAATCTATAATTCTAACTACGTTTTAATTCTGTAGTTTCATCGACGCCAAGATTCTTGTAATCAGCATCAAAAATTTAACCTCGATTTTTCCCCTTTACAATGCTTCTTTTGTCTCAATGCTTCCAAATACTCTAGTTTTTACAACGTCATGTCTGCAGGCAAATGTTCGAAAAACTTCCAAACTGCAGCGTTGCATTTTGTCCGCCCATCAGCGGCCAAATTTTCCCTCCCCGCAGCATTCGGCTAGCGGACCCGAATGTAGACGCACGTACACTGTGGGTAGCAAACTATTCGTGACATTTTTGGTGCCGTATCGTTTTCGTTCTTGTGAACCAGAATTACGACCGTAGTGTCGGATCTAAACCAGTCACGATAGACAATTGCAAAAGTTAGGGAACCCTGAGTGTTCTCTTCTCGTTCCAAACGGATATAAAGGCCCATCTACCAGCAATCTCCCGGCGAAGCCCGCCGCTTGAGCCCATCTGTGCCGCCCTCGACGCTTGAAGTTCCGCCTAGGTGACCGATCCTCTTACTACTTCCCCCTGACAGTTACAGCCCTTCAAAGCCTACCTGGGTAATTCTACAACGCGCAAGGTAAAAGCAACTTTGTACCTCGCTTGTATGTTATCAGTGCAAAAGAACTCAGTGCATTTTCTTGGTGCGACAAAGACTTCGGTGTCCGACCTACATTTCATGCTTGCAATTTAAGGCTAAGCAACATTAAGTTGCATAATCCATATTTATACCACTCCACTTGATTATTTTAATATTAATGTCAAAATGTATTTGTGCATGTTTTTATGTGAGCTCTACGGATACTGGTAAACGCAGTTGAATGCCTAAATGTCGTAAGCCAGTCCCGGAGAGAAAATCGTTCAGGGCGCTCCGAAAATTCTGTCTATTAATTTTAACCTATACCGTGGATCGAATCTGGTCCTAATTTACTCATTTTGTTGTATCAGGACCTTCAGTCCAAAAACTTGTCTCTATTACTTAAAATATGCTTATAATTTTTTTATCGCAACTTATTATTGTACACCCTATATGTAAAGAGAGACCCAGGAAGGTAAGAATAGAACATCCCGTAAGATAGCAGGCTTTCGCCCTCTTCCCGAAGGCTCTGTATCATTGACACAGGAAGAGGTGGCGCCCATACTTTCTTCGACGTACCCTGTATAAGACTTCGACCTTTTACTTTCCCTCTTATGAGCAAACTCTTGAGAACCACCCCTCCTTCGATTGAGCTACTGAGTGCAACTGCCGTTTTGCTGCGCTAAAACGAGGAACGTCTGCGGGTTTGTATTAAGATTTCTTATCCCGGCGCACCCTGCAGAAAAGCTTCGTTTGACCCGTAACAACGCACTAATCACTAGACCACCGAGGCCGGCAATGTAGTAATAGTATATTATTCAACGAGCGGTAATGTGGGCAATAACTCAAGCGGATGTAGTTTGTAACCATCTAAATGAGTTATTTCGATTATCGTTAGCTGAATACTATACTTTAGCCAGTACTGTAACAATTTTTAGTAAATTGAAATATCCTTACATTGAAATATAGTTTTATTTGTCTATTTAACACACTCTGATATTTCTCAGTTATTATTATTATTAATATAATTAAATGTAAAATGTGAGCAATTTGTAATCTGCATGGAAGGTATAGAATTATGTAAGGTTATGGTTTCGTTTCTTGTACGTTGTATATGTACGTGGGAGTACCTGCAACTGGAATATCGGTATACAGATACTATTATCGGGTCATTTTAAAACTGTGGCGATTTCTTTGTCCAACGTCCCAAATTTTTATTATCGATTCTTTGAGAGACATATTTTCCATTTTGGAATTTGTAATATAATGGTGTTTGCACAATATGGGAATTATAGAGATCCACATATTTTTTGCATATATTATAAAAATTTCCAGTTATGGCAAATCTTGTGATTTTTGTTTTTGTATTGCGTACAGTGACCATACAGGCGGATCCAAGATCTTGGATATCCGTGATCTGCATGGAGTACAATTCAGCAGCGCGACAAGTAGACACCCATTATGCCCATGATTAAGGCAACCTAAATTAGGTTCGTTTAGTAAACTATAACAATGATCAAATTAATAAAAGATACTACCTTTGTTGGCAGATATTTCTCAACTGGGATTTCGGTTATGTCCTTTTTTAAGTTGTTCTAGGGTTAATATTTTGGCTTTTTAGACGAATAATTTTGTTTTGTGTTTGAGGAATGCTTGTAATTTCGCTAAAGTTGCTACAGATTAATATTGAGTGTGTTTTTAAGCATGAAGTAGAATGTCCACAAAGATGAAGCTTTATATTTATTTGATAACTCAATAAAATATGCCGAAAGCACATTTTATGAAAAGTATTTTACATTCTTGCTAGTGCGCTAATCCATAACATTTTTGTATGTTATAGCATATTTTTGGTGCGATTTATTAGCAGCAGATTTGGTGTTGTTATTTCAGCGTCTTTTCTTACTCTCTGATTTTATCAATAAACTCATTTTTTTACTCACTTTAAATATTACTTCTCGTTCAAAAATTGCTTTAACATAAAGCATACTGTATATCGAATATCCACTTCAACAAAAGACAAAATTATTCTTATTATTACATATTAAATAAAATGAAACAACACTAGCGTGACAAAAATTTTAATTTCACTTTATTTGCTGTGTTAACTGTTTTACCTGAATTGGAACCGCCCTAGCATTAATAGTTGGTACACTATACTATTCCTTATTTCATGCTGGATAAAAATCGAAATTAGTTCAAATGACATAGTCTGTTTATAAATTATTTAACCTGAAAGAATGTCATAATAGAACTCACAGTTGTTCTGGATACAAACGTGTTGTTAAAATAGTATTTGACTAACGCTAATAACATTTTTTACTATTGTTTTTCTACAATAAAGGTGAGTGATATTCCCATATTTATACAATTGCATTTTAGTACCTTTGAATTGTTTGCTAACCTATTGCCTTAGGATTATAAAGAGGCAGATAATAAAGAACAACAGTGTACTACAGAAAAACGTGTGAATATAAACATGGATACCTTATCTGCTATGAATGAAGATGTCAAACCTGATGTTAAAAATGTGCCTTCCTTACCAAATTTTACATATTCTACATGCGATATCTGGCATCAAACCAAAATCAAGGAAGAATTATCTCAATGTGAATTAGGAACGAACGGTAAATTTCCATTATACAACTAAAATCAATTCCAACTCAAATAGTACAAGCAAGTAAATAATAAACGAGGGTTTTTTTTCCAACAAACAATTGTTTGAAAGTTTCGGTATTTGTACAATGCATGCCAATGTAATTTGTAGCAATTCTAATATGAAAATTTCTTAAAATTGATGAACTATTAGTAGTCTAATAATGTGCGGTAAAACTTCATAATTTCTTAATAGTAAACTCTATTTCGTCAAAATACAGACGAAAAGAATAAATATCAGTACCTACATATGAAATAAATTTTGTTTTGGTATAATTACATAACAATAGATTCGAGAACAATTCAAAAATTGTTCATTGCAGTTTAATACTAAGGTCGGTGCTTCCCTGTCGATTCTACAGTTGAAGTTGCCTCTCAGGATAATGCGAGGGCTCTTGTCTCTGTGTGTGAGTTGATTGATGATGTATTATTTCATTATATCTTCTACTTCAGTCCTAATGTAATCCAGTGATAATGAATCCGCCAGATAGTTGACCTTGGCCGACTTGCTTGAACTAATCTGAGGATGTAATTGCAGCCTTCGATGTTCCACTACTTGATTACGAAGCGTCGTTGATAAAAGCGTCTGTGGAAGTTGCCATTGGGACCTTGTGCCTATCATTTACGAGCCATCTGACTGCAAAGTGAATGAACTTTTAGAAGATCTAACGTCTTCAACTTTTCAATCGTTGTCATATGTAATTTAATCATAAAGTCGGGCCAGCACGGTAGTGGTTGGGTTGTATACATTTTTTTATGTTGCTTGATTGCCGGATACAAAGGATAGGGCGTCTCTTAAACAGAATAACATTATTATTATGCTGAACAGCACGAACTACGTCTTCTTACTGTCGCTAGCTGTTCTAATTGTCTTATTTTGGATACCACCCTCCAGCTTTGTGTTTGAACTCTGCATTACGGCTATCGCTTCCGCTTGAAAGAGAGTCATGAGTTTGCCTAGTGCTATGCTTTCACGTAGGTTCAGATCCTCCGAGAAGATACCTACTCCTATGACTTCTACTGTTTGGATCCATCAGTGGAGATGGATATGTAAGGTTCGGCTGTTTGTGGGGATACTGTAGTGCTTCTTGAAAATAAATTCGGGCTGAGGGCAGTCTACCATTATCCTAAGGAGAGGCGTCCTGTGGGTAACCTCTTTCAGAATGCTGTGGTGGCTCATTCCATGCCTTTATCAATCCATAAACCCTTTATTCGCAACCTTAGGGCCGCTCTCAGTGCTGTCTCCTCCACATAGATGTCCAGTGTAGGGATGTCTAGAGCGACCTCTAGGACTGCAGTGCATCGTTCCCGTGATACTCAAACAAACCAATCTCTGGATGTGTAAGATCTCGTTCGCCTGTAGCTTGCCTGGTTCTGGACCACCAGACTACAGCTCCATAGCAAAGCATGGGCCTCATTACAGCAGTACATAGCCACAGATCAGTCTTTCATGATGGTTTACTCATGGCGTGAAGATACTGCTAAAAAGCTGAAGTAACTTATATATTTTGTTTCTTAAGATGTGGCGAAAGTAGACTGTTTTTCTTCTCTGTATGATATTATTAATTCTCGATCTCTTTGGAAGCATTTTAGCACCCTGTTGTTGGTGATATGATCCGTCCATGATATTTTAAACATTCTCCGCATCAACCATGTCTCAAATGCATCTAATATTTTCACTGAATTGGCTTTTTTAGTGTCCAGGCTTCTGTTCCATATAGCAGAACAGAATATATATATTATATAGAGCATTTTATCCTGCGGTGACTGCTTTTTAAATCACTATCCTTATTAGAGAAGAAATTTTTCATTCTCATAAACGTGTTTCTGGCTTATTCTATTCTGATTTTTAATTTCAGATTCTGGGTCTAAGACATCTGGTATTTGAAACCGTAGATATTTAAATTTTCTCACTTGTTCTATTTGATGTCTGTTAATGTAGATGTTTGCTGGTACATATCCCAGATTACTGATTACGTGGGTCCGGATTTTAGGCAAAAATGTCATTTTTTTGCTTTTCTAGGCATACATCTGAAATTTTAAACGTGTGCATTACATTAAAAATCCACTAATTTCAGGATTACTTGTTATTGCCTAAAACGGGTTTTAAGGGACTATTCTTTTTATGGGGGTCTAAAACTGCCTAAAAACGTACACTTTAAGACGCTTTATTGACATTTAACAATACGTTGTGGTACCTTTGGAAAAACCTAAATATATTTAACAAGGTGGGGTTTTGAGTTGTCCATTAAACGAGGTGCAAAGCCAGCCAATATAGAAATATTTTCTATTATTCAAATTTGTTCTTATCTTGGAAAATCCTGCCTCTGCTTACCTCTAAGAAACAAATAATAAAGCGACGTATTTTCTATAGCATTTTAATAGTTCTGCCGTAGTATGTCTGTTTTAAATAATAATGATTCTAAAATAGCGTTTCACTGTAGAAAATTTGAAACATTATTTAATATGCTATTGAAATAAATAATGTAGATAACATTAATTTTATTTGGTAGGAATAATTGATCTTTTTGTTTTCGTAAAAGCGTTTATTTTACTTTAAATAGTTTTGCCTAGAGAACGCGTTTAACGCCTAATTAATCACTTTATTTGCCTATTTAAACTTATTTTTCTGGCTCATTTTAGACGCCTATTTTAAAGTTTTCAACTGCCTAAAATCCGAATCGTTCTAATTACATACCATTATTTTTGTTTTTGTGGTGTCTATTTATTCGCACTAACAGTTGTAAGTCATTTGTACTCTCATTGTACCCTCCAGAATTATTGCGGTGTCATCCGCATAACTTGAATTGCTTATGACTTCTCCGTTTATTTTTATAACCGTCTTCCAGAGCATTTCGAAAAATTGTGTCTGAATGTAGGTTGAACAACAATGGGGAGAGTACACAAACCCTGTCTCACCCCCTTTTTTATGTCGATATTCGTCATAATTAAATTTTCAATTCTGACAGCGGCTGTTTGGTTCCAGTAGAGTTATTGGATGATCATTTGCATGTAGCCCTCTTTGTTTGTAGTTGTTCGACTAGTTCTGTGTACTCGATGCAATTGAAGGTTTTCTCGTACTTTACGAAACAAATATATGCATCCTTCTGTTGGTCTTTGCATCCAAATTGTTGATTGCTTATAGCTTTTTCACATTTCCTATACATACTGGAGTGTATAATGTTTAGAAATATTTTTAGAGTGCAACCCATAAGGCTTATAATAAGTCAAAAGTCGCCAAACTTCTTCGTATTTGTCTTTTTTGATATCGGTATGAAAATTGACTTCAGCCAGTCATTTGCTAGTGTGGCTGTTTCATTTATATCATTAAACAATTCAACCAGCACATCTATTATTTTCTTTGCCTATCATGGTGATTAATTCTGCATGGACTCCATCTGGTCCTATGGGCTTTCCTAACTTTGCTGCTTGTATTGCGTGTACCACTTCGGATTTTAAGATTTTCTGGCTAGCTTCATTTATGTGTGTGATTGAGATAAGTTCCGTTCTGTTGTCTGAGAACAATTCGCATGTTTCCCAGTCTGTATTTGGTTATTTCTTGACTATTAACTATTTAAAACCGGCAAAATTTGGGCGCCTTATTTAAAATGCCCTTGTACTATTTTAGTTACAGACGAAATATTAAGTAATTTACACATAAACATGTACACATGTTACAGTACAACAGGAAGAGATTCAAACATGGGAATTGCCTTCAGAAGCTTCTGATTCAATGGGTGATGCTAAATACGATTACGCTAGCACCATCAAGCTGGAATCATTACATGAAGAATTAGATCTAAAAACTGAAATCTGTAGTAACAATGAAGATCATGTAATAATACAGCCTACATTCAAGAGCATCATGCATCAAAGTGTTAAAACTCATACTGGGGAAAAGTTTTATAAATGCAATGAATGTGACTACGGCAGTGCACGCAAAAATAGCTTGTTAATGCATATGAGAACTCATACAGGAGAGAAACCCTTTAAGTGTAACATATGTGATTATGAAAGCACACACAAAAACAGCTTGCAAATGCACATGAGCACTCATACTGGAGAGAAACCCTTTAAGTGCGATATATGTCGTTATGAAACTACACAGAAGATTACCTTACAACGACATATGAGAACTCATACAGGAGAAAAACCATTCAGGTGCAATGTATGCCACTATGCAAGTGCAACGAAATTTAGGTTGCAAGAACATATGAAAACTCATACAGGAGAGAAACCATTCAAGTGCAATATATGTCAATATGAAAGTACGCAGAAGATTACCTTACAACGACATATGAGAACTCATACAGGAGAGAAACCATTCAGGTGCAATTTATGTGACTACGCAAGTGCACTGAAGATTCACTTGCTACAACATATGAGAACACATACAGGAGAGAAACCATTCAAGTGCAATGTATGTGAGTATGCAAGTGCATGGAAGCTTCACTTGAAACAGCATATGAGAACTCATACAGGTGAGAAACCATTCAAGTGCCATATATGTCACTATGAAAGTGCAAGGAAATTTAGTTTGCAAGAACATATAAGAACTCATACAGGAGAGAAACCATTCAAGTGCAATGTATGTGAGTATGGAAGTGCACAGAAGAGTAGCTTGCAAATACATATGAGAACTCATACAGGAGAGAAACCGTTCAAGTGCAATGTATGTGACTATGGAAGTGCACAGAAGAGTAGCTTGCAAATACATATGAGAACTCATACAGGAGAGAAACCATTCAAGTGCAATACGTGTGAGTATGAAAGTGTACAGAAGAGTAGCTTACAAATACATATGAGAACTCATACAGGAGAAAAACCATTCAAATGCAATTTATGTCAGTATCAAAGTACACAGAAGATTACCCTGCAACATCATTTGAAAATTCATACAGGAGAGAAACCATTCAAGTGTAATGTATGTGATTATGAAAGTGCACAAAAACTTAACTTGCAGCGACATATAAGGACTCATACAGGAAAGAAAGGAAATGTTTGAATGCAAAATTTGTGATTGTGTGATTGTCAATGGGGTACGTAAATTTAAATGGTAGGATAATTATTAATAAGTATAATCATTTTGAAGCTGCATAATTATACACTTTCTTACATTATGTTAAACATCCATTACCTATTATTAAAACGTTAAAGCACCTAAGGAATATCCAATACACCTGCAATGTTACTGAAATATAAATTAATTAGTAGTAAAATAAAATACAATATCACTGTAGAAAAGTACATTGTTATGTGTTATTGTAAACTACAACTTTTCTTCTACACTGCATCATAGTATGGCACTCCCAATTTTCAAATATGTTCTATAATATTTTTAGTTCTAGATATGATTTCCTTAAGACTTTCGCCTTTTTCAGACACCCTAATGGATTTATTCAAATAACTTGTTCGACATAAATAAACCTACAGTTGTGTGCATACATATATTAAATTACATAAAGCTATAAAATATTCTAGTTCTTATAATATTTAACCTTCATACCTTTTATTAAACTTTTGCAATTAAGTGGCCTATGTAACGCGGAATCTTTTTTTTTTCCCCAGTCGTTCATACTACCGTTCCCCCCCCGGACCGCTTTCGCATTACTTCAGGGGGGTGCGGGCGTCCCTTACATACTAAACATTCATGCAACACGCACCCTAAACTTAACTAAGCAAATGCGGTCGCCCCAGTCGGGATTCGATCGCCCCAACGGAGCAACTGCATTTACTGTGACCTCGAGTGGCCAATGCGTTCTCGCACTCGACCACCGCGGTCCCGTGTAACGCGCAATCTAGCCAAGGTATTTATTACAGTTGTTGTAAAACAGATTGCTGCCTAGTGTCAAAAAATGGCAGCTAGAGATTAATTGAGCATGTAGCTATATTACCAAAACAACTAATAGTAATTTACGATATAAGTAACGTTATCAGGCATTTTACATTACGAGAGAATTGTTTGAAAAAACGAACGACGCAGGAGCGAGTTTTTTTTAATTTCCGAGTAATGTAGAACGCCGATAATGGTACGTGTATCGTAACACGTTTTATTTTATCCTATAAATTACTAAAACTCTTCAAAAAAAGGAAATGACATTGTTCAAAACAGAGAAACATAAATCTAGTGTACCTGAATTGGTATCCAAGTGATTTGTTTACATTGTTGTTTGAGAAAAAAAGTCGTGTCGAATCCACATTATTTTGTACTTTGTGCCGCTTTGTGCTCGTGAAATGAGTTTAATAATAAAGGAACAGGCAGATGCTGCAAGGATGAAATCTAAATAATACTTATTTATTTGTTTTTAACGTCTTATGTATGTCATTAAATTCTAATAAAGTTTCGTTTTGTTAAGATTTTCTTTATGACACTAGTGCTGTTAAATGCATCTTTAACCAACTCGTCGCTAAGGAGTAATTAGCATAGTAACATTATAGGATAAAATAAAAAATGATTACCACATCGTGATGTTAAGGTAATGGATAGCCTTCAGGCAGTCCTGACCTTAATGCTATTGAGACTATGTAGCAAAAGATGAAAGAACACTTGAGATATAATCCACATTCTACAACTTCCTATCTTCGTACAAAATTGCAAGAGATTTAGAATTTATGTGCAGCAGATGAATGCCAAAGACTTATTAATATCTTGCCAAGAAGGAGTTATGAAATTTTGAGGGGATGTTTCTCATTATTCAAAGGAAAAAAAAACTGATACGTCCGAACATGTAGTTGTCAAGTAATATTTTAGTTATTTGTTATAAATTAGGTTGTAAGCAATTTTGTTAGTAAATAATATTTTCAATTGAAAAATATCTTTATTGTTGGTATATATATCTTAAGAAATAAGTAGCACCAATTGTTACTGCATAAGCGGAAAATAATGACACGACTTATGAAAAAATGCTGGACGTCCGAACATATAGTTCGCTGAATTATTTGGCTTTACTTCGTGTACATAGAAATTAACCACAAATGTAATACAATAGTAAACATAATCGCCATAGAAGTTGGTCAAATGCTAATTACTTTTAGGCGCTTATAACAATTTAAATTAGTTCAGGTGACTACTAGAGGGAACCGCCTACAAAGTAGTTATAATATACCGTTATCTAAATAACCTATAAAAAATGTTTGCTAGCCTATTTAGAAGACCGATTTCAATTGTGCTGCTAAATTGGAGTTAAAATTACAAGCCCCGAACGAATAAGTCTGTCTAGCAAAGCTATAGGTGTTTAAATTTCTGGCTAAAGATACCAAATTACCACATTAAAGGCGACTGACGTTCAATAAAATATAATAATAAAAGTTAGGTATACATTTGATACACACTATAGACTTTCAAGTACCAGCACGCAACATGAATGAAGAGGCGGAAATTGAAAGAAAAATCTCAGTATCAGATATTAATATCCCCATATGCCACATTCAACTCCCGAACGCAATCAAAGAGGAATTCAGTGAAACTGGTGGGCCCATGCATGGTAAGTTGAAGTATCTGGGTTACTTTGTCAGTAGTGGTAAGAATGTGTTAGTATTCGCGAACAGTTGTATAATGGTACATATTCTTGCTTCAATTTCGCCAAATAATAAATATTATTTGGGAGTAGAGCATGCTTCATTTCCCAGGTAGTAGAAGTAATACTTTTGTAAAAACATACGTGTATTGCAGTAAAAGAAGAAATTTCGTGCCCAATGCAAATAAAATCGGAAACTCCTGATCCAGAATGCGATAGTTCAAATGATGAATCAGAAAAACCAGAAATATTACATGAGGTGGTGGATATAAAGACCGAGATATTCAGCAATTATCAGGACCAATTACTAATAGAACCTGCTAGAAGTACAGCCGCAGAGCTTGGTTTAGATAATTTTAAATCTACATGTAAAAGATTCATAAAAATTGATCTCGCTTTCGAATGTCCTTTATGTCAAGCTAAATTTATAGGAAAAAGGGAATTACGCAGACATATCAGGGAATTTCATGCAGGCGAAAAACGATTCAAATGTAGTGTTTGTAGTTTTACAACTGCACGACATCATTCGCTAACGCTACACATGAGAACCCACAGCGGAGAGACGCCATTCAAGTGTACTGAATGCAATTTTGCAAGTGTATGGAAGCGTAACTTAAAAGTGCACATGAAAACCCACACTGGGGAAGAACTGTTCAACTGCAACATTTGTAGTTATGCAAGTGGTTGGAAACACAATATTGAAGTCCATATGAAAACACACACTGGAGAAAAACCATTCCAATGTACTGTATGTAGCTATGCAAGTGCACGAAAATCTAGTTTAATATTACATATGAGAACTCATACAGGAGAGAAACCATTCAAATGTAGTGAATGCAATTATGCAAGTGTAATGAAACGGAACTTAGAGGTACATATGAAAACTCACACTGGAGAAAAACCATTTCAGTGTAGTGTATGCAGTTATGCTAGTGCACGAAATCATTCCTTAACACTTCATATGAGAACCCACAGCGAGCAGATGCAATTTAAGTGCACTGAATGCAATTATGCTAGTGTATGGAAGCGCAACTTAAAAGTCCATATGAAAACTCACACTGGAGAAAGACCATTTAAATGTACTATTTGCAATTATGCTAGTGTGTGGAAACGCAACATAGAAGTGCATATGAAAACTCACACTGGAGAGAACCTATTTGAGTGCTATACATGTGGTTTCAAATTTACGAAAAAGAGCAGCTTACAACAACATATTAAAAGTCACAAATGAAAAAACTTTTGTGTGTTGCCATGTATCTAAATGTGTAAGACGGTATTTTGTTCAGCAGTATATAATATGTAGGGGCCTCGATGGAGTAGTGCGGAAACGCGTTGCCATTCGAGGTCACGCGAAATGTAGTGGATCCGCTGGCTCGTTCGAATTTCAGCCGGGGCGTCCGCATTTCGCTTAGTTAAGTTTAGGGTGAATGCTGCATGAATGGTTAGTGTGTAAGGGACGCCCGCACCCCCCTGAAGTAATGCGAAAGCCGATCCGGGGGGAACGGTAGTATGAATGAATGAGAAAAAAAAGTGTAAATGTTAATTTAAATTTAAGAATTATCTATTTCTTATATAATAAAATAAATTGAGTTATTTTACTCTCACACCCATTGAATTTATGAAAATGTTATGATTATTACTATTTAATATATGGTGCTCCCACCTATTGAGCAACGCCTTACCCCATGGATTTCTATACTTCTATCTTTACTAATTTTTATGAGTTTGCTTCCTGATGTTTTTATTATTCAATAACAAGTTTGGAATCTGTGACTATTGATAAATAAGTTAGTTTTATTTGTGATGTTTTAAACTTCTTGTCAGTTACAATAGAAAACAGAACGTCACTTCAGCTACACAATGTCTTATTCGGTGGCTGAACAGTGGATTCTCATAATATTTATATTATAGGCGTCAGGATTAGACTAAATTTTTCGAAGTAGATACACAAAATAACAAACATTCGTACAGAATTTACTTGGAAAATTTTACTGTCTTACATGAGGCAAATTATATATGATCTGCAAAATTATTAAAATTTGCATATATTATTTTTATAATACGTGCAACATGACCTTTGGACTTCAATAAATTGACAGATCAGAGTGAGCTTAAGTTAAAAAAACCAACTCTGAATAATAAAGATAGGAAATGTGTACATAATCCAAATCCTGTAAAGAAAGCGGTTGGTGTACTTTCATAAACATCAGAAGTACTGTAACATTACCGATCCTTGTGTTGTGTTCATCTGCATTCATTGTGATCGTCTTAGGTTGGGGTCTAGAGTATGTAACGCCTAGTTGGCAACAATAATACTACTGACTACTAAGTGCAATAAAAAAAAACTACCTGTAAGTTTCAGGTGTCGAGAGTAAGGGTCGACCAGCTCAAGTCGAAGAAGGGGGGGGGTTAAATAGAAAGCCTAGGCGCCACCTGTTTTGAAAAATTAACCTTAGCCCTCGACGATGTCTCGATGGATAAAACAGGAACCTCCCTGGAATCTAACTTACCTTTGACTATTGCTAACTTAGAAAATCTATGGGGAAAGAAAAACACAATCAAACAAGAAAGTCCGGACAATTAAACATTTAATGTACAGCAAACGACAACAAGATCAACATACTGGAAGATTAACAACATGGTAAGACACAAAATTATTAACAGAGAACAATTTTTATATAGATCAACAAAATAATTTAAAGGACGCAATAAAGCGAAAGAACAAGTTTTAGTTATAACAATAATCAAAATTACATACAACGCGACAAAATTCCAAGTATTCGAAGTCGACGAGATCTCGTTACTCAATATCTAGATTCAAACATAATAGATCTAACAATGTAATACAATAAAACGTTACCTTTCGCAATATTTCCCAAAATTTAAATTATAACAAGAAAAAAAAAGGTTTGACTACAATTTGCAAATTAACACATGAAAAGTTCAGATTTATCGAACGCGCCTGGTATAAGTTCAAAAATTCAAATTGTTATTACCACGGAACATGTTATCAAGCGCACATACCCGTGGAACCATATTGTTGATATCGGTGCTTTGAACTTCGCTGCTCTCTGCGATAAACGAATCCATTGAACGTTCGCCAGGTTGCTTTGCTTCATATTGAACAAGATGACCATGAATGCATGATAAATCCAATTAAATGTTGAAGACTCGAGCGGGAATAATTTCCATAGGAAATCCATACGGGAAAAGACGCCTAAATAAATTCAAGGAAAATTGCAATAACAAACAACCAAAAGCTTAAATCTCATTCTTACCGAACGATGACATTTCCGGCGATAAGGGAACCTCTAGGTCAATGGCACAATCAAATTGGGCAAAAACCCTAGGAAAATTAACTCTTATGCACGTCCTAGCGTTCCTCCAAAGAGGGCAAACAATCCCAAGGAACGACGGCATAAGGAAAAATTCCTCTAACAACTACGGTCAAAAATTGGGAGATCCATCCCTAGCTTACAAAAGCTAATTAACCGAAGCAGTGTGCACATCCACGAGGATTTCTCAACTAACTTCCCCGATCCGCGTAGCATACATCCAACAAGTCAAAAGTTAAACGAATGCGAGTCGAAAAGTTACGAGTTCGAAATTCAAATAAGCCCAAAAATATTGAAAATTTATGCAACCCAAATTGCGAAAATGAAATCTAATGCAAAACAGTGAGGCGTACAAAATCGGAACGTTACAAGTAGTTGAGCTAAATACGTGAAATAAAACACCGGAGAGGTTAAATACTTTTACTATTAACATAAATATCAACTGCAGATGATGCAAATAAACTACCCCCTGTATTCAGCTGTTCAGGCTAGGAAACTGCAAAACACCTTAGTGGGGGTAGCGCATGAAATCTTAAGTAAAATGATTCCCTTTGGAAATTCTAACTGTTTGTTCAGTTAAAACAAAAGAAGAAAGATGAAATGATAAGCCTGTACACAGGGTGGTTTTCTGAAAATGCAAGGTGAAGGATTAAGGAACCTAAGATACCTCAAAGTGCCATCGCCAAAGGAAGCCGTAAGCTGCTGAGATACCTCAAAGAGCTGGCAGGTCAATGGTTATTTGGAACTTAACACTGCTGCTGAGATACCTCAAAGCGCAATCGTCAAGAGAAGCCGTAAGCCGCTGAGATACCTCAAAGCGCCGGGCAGGTGAAGGGTTAATGGAAACCTGTAAATGAACGGTGCTTCTTTACGTTTAGATCAAGAATCCTTTCATAACAGTTTACTTTTGCTTTTATAGTCCAAAAAGCTGGATCGTGAGAACCCATTGCACGGGTACCCCATTTTTAGAAACAACACGAATTTTATGGCCCCGTTAATTCTGAAACAAATAATTTTTGTAAAAATAAGTTAATTATAAGGAAACTCTGAAGAACCAAGCTAAATTAATAACTTCCATAAGTTAATGTTTAGTTAACACGTCTATGTGTGGAATATCACACATGAGGGTTTATTTCAACAAAAGAAAAAGTAATAATTTAAACAGTTTATGGACTAAACTAAACCAACCATGCATCACAAGAATAGATCGCGCTAAAGACAGATGTCATTGAATATCTTCCGTACTTGAGATCAACTAATTTAAAGTCATATTGTTAACCTATTTACCTGAAATAAATAGCTGAAAGAAAACGCCGAAAGGGAATGTTTTAAATATAGAAATATAAAATTCAACTACCGAATGGGTAGTCGTCTTATAATTCCATTCATTGTATATGAAAATTGATATTTACTTTGTGTTCGTTGCCTTCATAAATTAGGTCTTCTACTCGTGAAGGACAGACCCTTTAAAAAAAATAAACACGTGTAAAGGAATGGCCGTTCCCAAGATCAATGAAGCGTGGTTTTCAAAAACCAACTAAAATTCATTATCAGTTACATTAACATGAAATATATATGGGCGTATACTTTAAAAATTTAAATTATGAGCATAATGTCCAAAAGTTCCACTGTCTGTGTCATAAACGCAAATGCGGGCCGCTACATTACATTCCTTGTGGAACAACAGGTATGTTGTAAAGGTCGAAAATGACCTTGCCAATTCCATTTAATTTTTTTTGCAAGGTTTAACATAACTTCCGACCTTGTTCTTCTCCTAATTTTTATTAATATTACTTTCTCAATTAACTTTAAATTTAACATTGCAAAAATTAGAGCTAATTTTTGTAGCGTCACTTTTAATGTATCACATTCTTTTAATTAAAGTCCACATCTGAAAATTGTATGTTAGAGAGGGGATTATGCGCATGTTGAACACTCTCCTCTCGAATAAAATTGGCATGGTATACTCTTAAATATTTTATTAAGGGCTCAAAAACTTTTCGGGCTTGGGTCTATTCTCCTTTGCACCTCCCTTTCTATTTTGTCTTCAAATGTGATTAGTTGTTCGAGGTATATGATTCTTACAACATTTTGCACTTTTTGCTTGGTAATTCTTATATGTAGGTCCTCAGCTTGCCTGATCATAACGAGGTTGGTTTTCTCAAAATTGATTTTTTATCCGGTTTGTATTGTCATTTAAATAATTACTCATTAAATAAGTATTTAATATTATTGCAATTTTTATTTACGAGTCCCATCAGAATGAAAATCTCAAAATTGATGCCGTGCTTTTGGAATTTGATTCAGGGGGTTAAAAGAAGTGTGGATTTTTTTAAATTTAATTCATATTTTTTGAAGATTAAATAATATTATCAAAAAAATATTGTCTGTTGTCACAAAATATGTTCAAATTGGTTGCCTCCTACTTCAAGGCAAATATTCGCACGACTTGTCATGGAACTACGAATCCTCTGTAGCATGTTGTCGTTTATTGACACTACAGAAGCGTGAATACGTACTCCGACATCTTCAGGATTTACAACAGGTAAACGTTTTCTTTCAAATGCCCCAGAAAAAGAATTCCGACTTATTCAGATCCGGTGATCTAGGACGCCATGGTATGGGTCCACCTTTCAGGGAAATTTTTATTCAGAAAATTTATCACTTGTATTTCGCAATGTGACAGCGTACCGCCATGTTGGAAACAATAATTTAATCTAACTGCTAATGGAACTTCATCGAGCAATATGGTAAATTTTCGTTTAAGAATTGAAAAGTTACAAGGCGGAATTAAGTCAGGGAGAATGTGTGTACCAATTGGATTATTTTTTAATAATTCAGCTCAAATGTTTATTAACTGTTAGCAGAGTCAGATAAATAAAATGCCCAAGTTCCAAAAAGAACATTTATTGTGCAAAAAGTAAAAGTAAACTAAACTCTCGCAAGTTGTACAAAACAAACAAAACACTGCAACGTCAAAAAAGAAACTTCCCTTTCAGGTAGGTCTTGGCGCACACTTATTTTTGACTAAAAGCGTTGCCAACTCATAACCTGAAAAGACCTAAGTTCTCCTAGAATAAGGTTCTAACATTAACTATAGTCTTGGATAAGATCTTTTGTGGATTAAAGGGTGAGGGGTTTTCATCCGTCCATTTAAGCAGGTTATCAAGATTATTAATACCCGTCTCTGTATATGGATTAACCACTCCACCGAGTCTTTTAATGAAATGTGGATCATTGTTTACGTTATGCAACAACCATCTACAGACATTTTCTCGAAGCTCCCTATTCCTGTCAGGCAAAACTTAAGCTTTTTGAGGCCTAAATTGTTGCAGACCATTTCTTCTTAATAATTTGGAATTGTATTTTTTTGGAAATGAGTTTGGGACGATACAGTTCGAAGGCTTGTACTAGGTTCCGCCTCAATATATTCAAGAAGTTTCTCTTCCTGATCGACGCTTACTGTAGGTTGACGTCCTGCCTGTATTTTTCGAGGAAATACATTATCTGTTTTCAGTCATTTTTTTATACAAGTCTTACGGTTTTTGTATCAGGGTGGGGCCATTACACACGTAATACTTTAAACATATCGACCTAATCTCGATTACAATAGTTTCGTTCCATTGTAAATACAAAACGCATGAGGGAATGAAAATAATTTATCAACACGTATCAATATGACAAAACGATTAATAATTTAAAAAATTCGCTATAGCCAAGTAATTGAATTATGTTACGCAACTAATTGGCGACTGTGCGATAAAACTTAATAACGAAGGACATTCGGAAAAATTTCCATTCTTAGATTTCGATTTGGTTTAGCCCCCTGAATCAAATCGCAGTGGTGTTAATTTTGAGACACCCTATATACCGACCCGTTAAGCCAGCTACACACCTAACTGCGTACCTCAGAGATTTGTTTGCGCAAGTTTATTACACAAATATACATGAGCGTCTATACGATAATATTACACCCATATTTTGACTGTACAAGCGACATGTCCTTGCATATGTGACGTCATGCTTGCGCAGGTATATCTGACTTAGTGTAGTAGAAGCAGAGACTTGTGCAAGTTTGATTCAGTTGCAATCCAGTGTTTGCGTTGTCAACGGTACGAATGGGTGTAGCTTGTATGGCGGCATGATGAGCGACCTGCGAAAATGTCATCGCGAGGTACTTGAAGAACTTATTCGCATTTACCAAAAGCAAGTCATGTTTTTGGCGCATTAATAATAAGGGGAAGAGAAATACTGCATTTCACAGATTAATTGTTTAGTCAGTCTACACCAAACGTTACGTTTTTTCGAGGGTATTTTTTCCAGAGAACTATAACGAAAGCAGCTAAAGCGAGTGCATCCTTGTCGCCCGTCGACCATATAGTTCAAGCATAAACTGACACTGTTCACTGTGTACCAGTGCCGCGAGGAAGCTAAATGCAGTTACGGGTGTAGTCGGCTTTAAGCATACTTCAATTAGTTGAGATAACACATTCCCAATTCCAAAGTAGATACAATACATTTTCATTTGTATAACCTATAAAATATCTCATATTATTTAAATAATTGTAATTAAGAAATAGTAATGTGCTGCTAAATAAATATTATATCAGCGAAAGTGCCAAATAAATTTGCTTTTTTTGCAAATCTTCGAGTTTTTAAGTTTGTTGATAAACTTATATTATTTACACAATCAAGGCGAGTGACCTTCACAATAGTGAGTTTCAGTGAGTATTTTGCACTCGATATGAATGATGAATCAGACGTTAAAACTGAATTTTCGTTACCAAATACTAAAATCATATGCCAGGTTCAATATCCAAATGAAATCAAAGAAGAAACAATAGAAACTGAGTGGCGTTTGCATGGTAGGTTTGTGTCGCTGTTTAGTATTATAAAAATTTAAAATGCATTCTAGTTATCCTTAACAGTCGAGACTATGATTTATTTTGGGCTTACCAGTAATAGTTTACCTTCTATTGGTACTTCAAAATAGTGTTGCTTAAATTTTATCAAACCGTGAATATTATTATAAATAGTTATTCTAAAAATATCAAAATGAAATTTAAGAAAGTATCAAGTTGACACATCTTCTAGCTGACAGAAGTAATATTTTTGTATTGCAGTAAAAGAAGAAAATTCCTGCCAAATACAAATAAAATCGGAAGCTCACAATCTGGAATGTGATGCTAGTTCTGATGAGAATTCCATAAAATCTGATTTATTACATGAGGTAGTTGATATAAAAACTGAGATATGCAGCAGTTATGAAGATCAGCCTATAAAAGCCTCTACTGTAACTACGCTGTCTCAGGATGGCTTAGATAGTTTTAAATGTAAAATTAATACACCCGTTACCAATAACTTCCCTTTTAAATGCAGCATATGTCGATTAAAATTTATAGGAAGAAGTGAATTACTTCAGCATAAACAAACTCATACAGGTGAAAAATCTTTTAAATGCAGTGTGTGTAGTTACGCAACCGTGGAGAAGGGTCGTTTGAATTTGCATACTAAAATTCACACTGGAGAGAAACGATTTAAATGCAGTATATGTAGTTACACAAGTGTACAGAAGATCAATCTGATAGTGCATATGAAAACTCACACCGGAGAAAAACCATTCAAGTGTAGCACATGCAGTTATGCAACTATACAGAAAGGTAATTTAATATTGCATATGAGAAGTCATACTGGAGAAAAACCATTCCAGTGTAGTTTATGTGATTATGCAAGTGTACAGAAGGGTAACTTAGATATGCATATGAAAACTCACACTGGAGAAAAAGCTTTTAAATGTAGTGTTTGTAATTATACAAGTGCGCGAAAGAGTCATTTAAATGTGCATATGCAAACCCACACTGGAGAGAAACCGTTCAAGTGTCGAGTATGCAGTTATGCGTGTGTACGAAAATCTAGTTTAACATTACATATGAAAACACACATTGGAGAGAAAGCATTTCGGTGTAGCGCGTGTGATTATGCAAGTGTACAGAAAGGTAACTTAGAAATACATATGAAAACTCACACTGGAGAGAAACCATTTAGGTGTAGTCTATGTAGTTACGCAAGCGCACGAAAATCCAGTTTAACATTACACATGAAAACCCACACCGGAGAGAAACCATTCAAGTGCAGTGAGTGCGATTATGCGTGTGTAAGGAAGCGTAACTTCGAAGTACATATGAAAACTCACACCGGGGAAAAGCCATTTAAGTGTACTATATGTCGTTATGCAAGCGCGCGTAACCATTCCTTAACATTACATATGCGAACCCACAGCGGAGAGACGCCATTCAAGTGTACTGAATGTAATTATGCAAGTGTATGGAAACGTTACTTAAAGGTGCATATGAAAATCCACACCGGGGAAAAACCATTCGAGTGTAATCTTTGTAGTTATACAAGTTTATGGAAGCAAAACATAGACGTGCATATGAAAACCCATACCACAAGGAAGCAACTCGAGTGCTATATATGTGGTTTAAAATTTACAAAAAAGAGCAGCTTACAACTGCATATAAAAAGTCATTGATATAAAACTTTTGTGTGTAGCAATGAATATGCAAATATACTAATGTGGTATTTTGTGCAATACTTCTAAATATGTAATATTTGAAAAATTGTAATAGGATTTGTGGTGTGTTTAATTTTTGAAAAAGTACAAATATTTTAAAATTGTATCTTTTACAAACCCTCCATGGCAATCTAATAAATCAATACAAAATTCTTTAATTAATCCAGTTAATTATAAGCAAATGTAGATCTTCTTCTACTGTTACTCGTAGACTTAAAGATTGTAGGTAGACTATAATGTAACCACATCCATATCGTAGTTTGGTGATTTACACACTTAACGTTATCAAAAATAACAAAACAGCCATAGTTTGTCTATTTTCAGAAAAACTAATAACCTTATTGAAGTGGATGGCAACAGTATTTTGTATCAATTTTCAACGACGTGAAACTCCTAGACAAGCTTATTAAAATTGATTGTCTTTTCATTATTTATATAAACTATGCAACTAAATATTATAGTATGTGTATGAACATAAGAAATATTTAGTTCCACTTGTCTAGTGCCAGTTAATGCAAAAAAGAACTGGCCTTCCCTATATAAACTAGCTCACATTTATACTCGGTTTTTGCGAAGCTGAAAAGATTAATTAAATGCGTAAAAAGTAAAAAAGCAGGAAACATTAAAACTAAAATTGATATTCATCTTGAGGTGTGGAATACAGTGTCCTATTTAATATCAAAAACTGATACTTGAGGGCAATAAAGTATACATTTAGAATAAACAAATCCTCAGGTAATATACAATTTAAATAATTTTTAACAACTACTTGATGACTAATTTGCAACTATTTGGCACGGAATATACCAGTTTTCCAAGTTGCTCCTTGAAGGCGCAATGAAACATTGATAAGAGCTTTGATTAAATTTATTATTTTGTCGAATTTTTATAAAATGCTGTTAGCTATCCTTTGCCATTCTAGGATTGTGCTGGCTAGTCCATTCTATCGATGTTATTGGTCAATATCCAAGATTGAACCACTTTTGCTTTATGGCAATGTACAATGGTCATTCTGGGAAATAAACTTTTCTTCTCCAAACAAATGTTTCTAAGTGAACACCATCTTATTCTGCAGAACTTCAAGGTATTTTGTAGCATTCATCAACTCAGAGACGACATGTGATCGACCGACTTTGGCAGATATGATAATAATTACGTGTACGACGATTGATTAAGTACATTTTCTTCGCGCTTGCACGAATAGATTCTGTAAATCACAGTCTCAAGAATAGGAAGACATCGTAGAATTGAAAACATTGTCGAACATGCAAAAAATATAGTTCACGAAGATCAGTGTGTGCCGCCCGCTTTTATGAACGCACCCTGTATGTGCGACGTTATTTAGATTTCTGCAAACGCAGCTTTAATCCAAATCTTCACACTGTTAAGTGTGAGGAAAAAACGGAAGTCAGGCTCCAGCTCTCAACCTGAATGTTACGCAGATTTAAAATCGCCCTCGGGCGTCCGAACCAGTGTCCTAGGTTACCAAAAGGTAATTACTTCCGCTTTCTGCGGTACCATTCCCGGTACGTCCGAAAAAGGGTGATATTCGGTTTCCCAAAAATTCCGAAAATATCGTTGTAAATTTCGTGTATGAGGCAGTATCGAAAAATCTGCCAAAAGCAAGCGGTTTCGAGAAAAGCAATTGTAAAAACTGCACCCAAAGGCTAATTCTAGCTTTGCACCCCCCTGAAGGGCCAATTTGCCATCGAAAAAGGTAAATTTTCAAAACCTTTATTAACCATGCTTCAGCTGTTCCATTTATTTTACCGAGTGGGAGGCCACCTGAGACCACGCCGTTCACTGTGCAATCTTGTGAAATTAGTTTATGTTTTATATGTTTTATTCCAAGATTTTTTAGCGTTATAAGAAAATAATACTGCGTGTACAAGAGCTTTTTGCAGTATCTTTTGTTTCAGGTATTATTAAATTAGCTTTAATTGTTTTGGGGTTCCCCTGTGCGTGAGCCCTTGTATAATATTAAGATTGTTCGTTTCAAACTGCGTTTGCTTATTCTTGCTATATGGTAGCTACGCCACTGACGAAGATCTGACAATTTCCGTATGGCGGCTATCTCAACAATTAGATTAAAGCATTGGATCCCCTCGCTGTTTTTTCACAAGACTCTCAAATGCACCCATACAAACTTCAAATGTGCCAGGAATCATTACCCCCAGATTATTTAAAGCGTATTACATATTGGCAGTGGTTTCACGAATATCTTAACAAAGTGAAAGATTTGAATAAAATATTTTATTCAATTTTGCCATATAAACTGACGTTTATTGACGTCAAATCAAACTATTAAAGTCATTGTTTATTTAGGCCGCGCATTAAAATTTTAATAAGCAGTAGATTAAAAATTTTAATCCGCTGTTTTGAGGTTATAGGTAGAATATTTTCTACAAATTGCTTGAAATTACAATCAAAATACCTAATTATCGCAATAAGTTATGAATATCTTCTAACGATGTTTGGTTAACAATAAAAATATTACAGTTTTGTACGCTCCCGGAATCAAAATTTACACTTCCATAACTGAGCGTTGGAACAGGACTTACACTAGGTGTAACACATGATTTCTGTTCAAAAGTTAGGTCACTGGAATGCAGTGTTAAAGTAGAGCTCGCTCCGGCAGTCTTACTGACACTACTTGCACTAGGTGTAACAGATGCTTTCGCTTCTATCTCTGCTTCCCGAGGGGGCAGGATTGAAGTAGAACTGGCTCCAAACATTTTTTCGCAGGTTTGAATTTTCTTGCAGACGGAATCTACGATATAATTTTCGGCCACCGAACTCGAGGACCACCCACCATGTCTCTTGAGCTCCAAGAGATCTCCGCCACGATCGACCAGAAGTGAAGCGGAGGTCCGTCGGAAGGCATGGCCAGTAAATAATTCTGGTTCTGAAATACCCAGGAACGTCGCAATTAAACTAGGGATCTTTCGAATTTTGTTTTCTCCGACGGGTTGAACCGTGCATTTTCCACTTTGGTAGTTTATAAAAAGTCGCCTGTGCACCACATTCGCCGGCCGCAGCTTCATATACTTTCTATAAACGTCCAGGGCATTCATAGCCGTCTCATTGATGACGGTAAATACACGGAATTTATTTGTCTTTGTATCTGGTAATGTAACAACCAGAACGCTGCCTCTGTCATCCACATCGTCAATTTTCATTTTGACCAGTTCTCCAATGCGACAACCACCAGCAATACCCATCAGAAGTATAGTCTGCAATGTTATTTCACAATTAAAAGGTAAACAGGGTTCAATGATGCTAACCTTTGCAAGTAAATACTTCTCGTCCGGTGCAATATGAATGAACCTCAAAATTTCGTCGCGGCTAAGAACCTTCCTTAGGCTTAAAGCCTCTTGAATTCTGCTTTAGGAGGACTTTCACTTTTGGAAACCTACATCAAAAATAAAATAAAACAGTATTTATGTCATTTATACACAGTATTCCCACTCACCTTCCAATGTCAACATTCTCAAATGCCATCAGACAGGCCTTTAACATGGAGCAGTAACTCCATACTGCTTTTTTCTCTGCTCGCCAGTTGCAAAATTTCTGGTACACTTTCTTGTATAAATCCTTCGATTTCCGAGGAAGCAGTTTTTCCATTATAGCATCATCATCAACCAAACCGTGTTCTGGACCAGAAAAAACATCATGATCCAATTCGTTGCACAAATTATCCATTTTATTTTCGCGGAAAACTCCTCGACGCACGAATAATATTTTTTGAAATGTGTTTATAAAAATTTTCGTCGTTGTCAAGGTAACGGGGCACAGAAGTTGTGATCTTGTCGTGATAATCATAAAATTCGCCTATTTGATGACTTTCCTTAAAATTTTCTCTTCAGAATTGGACTTATTATATCAGGCAAAATTGAATAAAACGTTGTATTACACTCGCGGATTAAATGAATGTTTAACCTGCGATATTAACGCGCTCGCGGCTGCGCCGCTTGCGCTGTTAAACATATCGCTCATTAAACATTCATTTAATCCGCTCGTATAATAAATAACTATTAATCAACCATTCCAATTCTTTAATTTATACATTTTTAGTGCATTTTTGTTAATTTCAAGCATTTGTTACATTTTTCTTATTGTTAGTAATTAAACTGGTTTCGTATAAAGGGACTTTCATTTTCCATTAACAAAATTTCAGTACTGCTTAACAAAATCGGACACACTGGCTGATTCCATATAAGCTTGGGTGTGTGTATTTAGTATCCTACATACCATTCCGTTTACTGAATTTAAAATACTCCTATACCTTTAACTATGAAAAATATTTCAATAAAGCTGCTTTGGTAATTTAATCAGAATTGCCAGCACCGTTAACCTTCTTAATATGCATACAATAAATTATTACGTACAGTTAGCGAGCGAATATAAAATGGTGTCGAAATCAAAAATACATCTACATTTCTATGTTTTTTTAAGATATACGAGGGTCAATTGATAATTAAGGTCTCCAATCCTATAATAGTATATTAAAGAACTAGTTTCATAAGGCCTTTTCTTAACGCACGAGTCCAAGTTTGAAAAACGAGACGCGAAGTGTCGAGTTTTTCAACGGACGAGTGCGACAAGTGGTCTTATGAAACGTGTTCTTTATACTATTTTTTCTATTGAGGAAGTTTAAGAGTATTTTAAATAAATTTATATAGAAAATTTTACGTCAAATCGATTACTAGGGAGTTTTTATAAACACTTATGGCAGCACTGACAGGTGGCTGAAACTGACATTTCAAACTTTCAAATTCAAATCGAACTACCAACATCGTAAAAAAACAAACTAAAAACAATACGATTATAGGCCTCCTTAACGTACTGTTTTTAAGCTAAACCAGTGCGCTTAGAACGGCTTTATAAAGCCGAAATAGAAAAAATATGTTTGACACAAGAGGAAATAATGAAACCGCTGTGAAAATAAAGTAAATTTATTGTACTTCAAACCTACGTTTCTATTTTTCTACATACCTAATCACCATTTATTGTCACACATTTTTCCGAACGCTGTATCCAT